>UYWX01020372.1:50691-67334 GCA_900622495.1 Hydatigera taeniaeformis | reverse complement strand
GTTTCTTAGACATCCATTTAGGCCTGGGAACAGAGGATTGATAACTTCTATTTCTAAAAAAATAACAACACGGTACAAGTAAAAAAATGCAGAACGATGAGACATGTTCTCAACTTAGTCTTCTTCTCCGCCTCTCCTGAAAGGGAAGGAAACACTGCTATGGTAAGTAAAATGATATGCTGAGTGATTTTGCTTTCTCTATGACTCATGTGAGGTGCTTATTAAATATCCAGTCGAACTTGCTACGGCTTTCCAAACTAACCTCCATTTAGGAGGTTATATCCGGTGTGATTAGAGGTGGACGATACGCAACTGAACCCTAAATGTTTGGGGCCTTGACAACTGATTTCGAAGGGTGGTTAAACTCGTCTCACTACTATTTGCACAAAGTGGCATTTTGTAACCGCATGCCCTAATTAAATTGTTGCACCCCTAAAAATTTTGCTACTTACTACGACAACTTTCCTCCTTGTTTCTCTTAATGTTGTGTAGATTGTACACTCAAAATACTAAATAAATATAAACACTTTTGCTGCGCCCTCTTTGAGGTCGATTATTCTCAGTAACGGTAAAATGTTTAACAAAATAAATGAATAATAGTCGGGACTTGTTATTGCAACTAATGGCTGCTTTCCCCCCAAAAATCATGACACATTACTCGATCAGCAAATAAATCTAACGAAATTAAATGGAGTGCTCACTCGCGTCTCAGAAACATGTGCCGTCAATACGTCGCTCAGCACTCCCTATCGCATTAGATGCCGTAACGTCCTGCGCCTCTTGACAAACCTTTGCGCACTTTATTCCTGCACTAGATAAGTACTGCTCTGGCAGAGACGTCTCTCGACCCAATGTCAGGAAAGATGTTGAGAGAGGTGTGAAAATTTGACTTGCTGGTTTCTCCTTGCTCTTGTTTTCAAAGTTGGTGGTAACTTTTTTTGAAGTTCCCTAAAATCAAAATCAACAATATAGGGTAAAGTTTTGGCAAGCCACTTTCAGGTCCCATATTAAGAAGAGTTCAATCCGTTTAAATTTAAATCCTCTCCATCACTACATATGTAGTTACGTACAGCAGATCAACCATCCGTAAAGGCGTACTCCTATCTTGTCTCACTTCAATATTGGTGGTGAAACTGAAACCCAAACGCATGCCAAAATTATCTATGAAAAACCACTGCTGCAAAATGTGCCCAATGCTTCCCTTACTCAGCTGGAAGACCAAATATTATCTAGCCTGTACCAATTCAGTAACATATTACTGATTTCTGCGTTGCAACATTTCTCTGTAGAAGAAGGGTTTTGGAGCAAAATGTAGCTCATGAAAAATTCTAGAAGTTGCTATGATGATTTTCATAAGCGACATGCTAAATTTGCATCATACGCTTTAGCTAAATTGCAAATGCTTTCACACTAGCACTTTCAAAGCATAAATATTATGATTTAAAGTTTAACTTTACCTCATAATGAGACTTCATAGCAGAGGATGTTTGAGTTTGCGATGGAGATGAATGGATTGCGTCAGGCAATAAATTCTGACATGCCACATATTTCTTACTCCACGAACTGCTTGTTCTAGAGAGCGACTTTTCCAAAGAGAAAGATTCTTGCGACCCCACTCTTACTTTTTCAAATATCGGACTTGATAGCATCGGAAGGGTAGTTGAATGTGAGGCCGGCTTAATCGGAGTTTTCCTAAATATTTATAAAGTCAAACAATCGATCTACTGAATTTTTCCAGTAGCAATATATAATTAAACAAATAATCTTTTGCATAAGCCAATTTTCTCGCCCTCCAAAATAGCTTTAAAAGGGTTAATCACACGCACTTTGAAGTCGGTTGGGATTTACTGTGCTTTGGTGATTCGCCATAGCCTCTGCTGACAATCTTAATCCAGTTTCCCACTCTGTCGACAAGAGAACATTGAGTGAAGGAATCTGATTTGCACGTCAGATTTGATGATGAAGAAGAGGTGTTGAAGGAAGAATCGAGAGAGTAGGGAAGGTGAGTTGGAGCTGAAGGGCTTCGCCATTGTACGAGAGGCCGCGATCTGCCTGGACCCAGTGGGTTACAAGGGATTGCGACCATTTCGATGTATTGCTCCCTTGTGAGACTCATCACTTGGCCCTTAAGGACCTTCTTTTCCCCTAATTTTGTTTGCTGCTTTATGGAAATCGGACTACTAAAATTCGGCAGTCTCGATCTTTCAGGCGTAACCGTATTGTTCGGATTGCCAAAGTGATTTATCAAATTTTGTGTTCTTTTGAAAAGAGCTGCAAAGATAAATTTTTACCGAATCTTGTATTTATGCTTAAGGAAACTAGATCATGTGAGTACAAAGTCCCTTTTATTGCAGTTATTACGGTTTTTGGCAAAACATTACCATGCATAAAAGAAGATCCAATCCTCTTCCACATGTCAAAGTTCTTAGGTCATTGTGCACTTGCCAACTCAGATGAACTGGTGATGTTAGACTAGTTACAAGAAAAGGTTCATGCCACTTTTTATTTACTAAGCAACATGCAATTTCCCTTTGTTCCTACGCCATAACCACCTTTCACCCTTAGGTTTTGGTCAAATTAAGTATTTGCAATAAAAATATAGCAATTTTTACCTGAAGAATTGGGCTCATTCCTAGAACAGGATTGCTTTAATATAGTTTTTATGCTTAAATTACAATCAACCGCTGGATTTTTTTTGAGGGTTCTTTGGCTACAAGATAAAAAAGATGTTGAATGTCATATGCTCAGCAAAGGTGATTATGTGCAAAAATTCATTTATGCAAACTTACCGCCTTGATCTCCACGAATTGAAAGTGAGGTGTAAGTTCTCCCTTTCCTGTACATTCTTGCTTTGGTTCTCTTTCTCACTTTCTGACAACTAAAACGCACAAAATTTTGTACTAATCATACAGAATACGATGTTGGAACAATAGTTCCTTTGCTCTCGTGTTGAACATTAAAAGATGAATAGCATGGTTAGTTGACTTACTCGCTTTGCTGGATCAAACAGGCCTTCCTCTGATTTTGAATCCTTGAAAGGTGAGGTGATAACAGTGTTGGTGTAGACTGAATCACATTCACACCAATGCATAGCATTAATCCGTCCTTGAAGTTGCAAGGAATTCCTTTTATCAAGAAGGTCCTATGAAGACCAAATATATAGGCGCTATTTTCTTCATTATTTCCTTTACAGGCTATTTCTTACAGGTTTATGTACTATAAAGATTTTTAATGTAGGAAAAAAGTTACAATAATGAGAAGCTTTAAAATAATAATAATAGATTTTTCTCCTATGCAGCACGTGGCGGATCCTCATTATGAGAAGTCGATAAATCGATTTCTTTTATTCACAATCCCACGCTTTAGTGGGTCAGTGACCCAGTTAAAATGATCTGCCGAAATGACTCTTTGAAATCCTGCATTGCAGATTTCATTTTTATTACTATATTTGCGATTAAACCAACTTCGATTCTCGTACAGTGTGGGTCCTTTGTATGCCTATGTGCACCGCTAAGAGTATCGGCAGCATTTGCCCCTGAACATGCGTTCTTTTTCACACTTACTCGTATACCAATTAGAGGTTCGAGATATAAGCTCAGTCTATTCAACATTTTAGAGGCCATACATAGTACCCTAGGGTTAAATAAGGTCGTAATTGCCTCTCTTGGATTATTGTTTGATGACTTCAAGGTTAAAATCGCAGCCACCAACTTGCATTGAATAAAAATATATAAAGTGATAAAAAGGACTTTACTAAAATCTACTAGAAAGGTCTGCAAAACCAGGACTCTTACTCGGAATGCCAGCTCAACAGCAATATGAAGATCTTCGACTTCTCCCCTTGCTGTATACTCGCCTCGAAGGGCCTTTTTGATCACAGGTCGCAAATAAAAATGCAAATTTTTTTCTCCTGCCTCCTCCAAAATCTCCACCAACTTCTCTTTACTGGTTGCAGGAGCTGATCTGCGAAATCGATGGGCACAGCATGGCTCGAATAGCTCTTGCATTACTCTGGCTACGCCGAAAGTATCCGTCGCAGGAGTAAGCATGCAATATTTGCCACTGCTACCACTGCCGATGGTACTGTGATGGGCATTAAGCGACATGGTCTGAGCTTTGCTTTCCAGCTCAATTTCTGGTGATTGATTGAGTAGCACAACCTCTGGAGCCAACCAGGCTCCAAGATGTTTGATCTCCTCCTCTGATAGTCTCATCCGTGATGACTTCCTTCTACCTTCCTCACACCACTCACTGAAAGAAGAAATAGCTCTTAAAATGAGATTCCAGTCCTTGGTCTATGATTCAAACCACGAACAAATTACCATCTGATGTTATTGCTAACTGAAAACATCCAATTGGTCGCAAAACTGAACAATATTTAAATCAGCTCCTATGACAAATCATAACGTACAAATAAGGCAAAAGAAGGCTTGATAGTCTGTGGTGATATCAAATTAGTATGGGGTGGAGGCGATTGTATATTTTCACTTAATTTAAGTCATGTGGATATGAAACAAAAGGGAGAACGTACTGCCAGTGTAGCGCGTGCTCGAAATGTGCCAGCTTTGAATGGTACAAATCCGCTAGGTAGATGGAGTGAGAGCTTACTGTGGTGTGAACAATGCCAAGATTTTTTAGATAAATAAGAGCCTCGATGATCTGCCGAAGCACTGTTAGACGGTCCAAAAGGCTCAGTCTGTTGTGCTGAAAGCAACATTTAGCAGTAAGAGCGGTGACTAGCTGAGCTCCATGATGGTTTGTCCAACCCATATCAATGCATAAGATTTCTGCGTTATGCAGAATAAGGCTTGTTCTCTTTCTTCCAGAGAATAAAAACGAAATATATAGTCACTTAAAACACTTAAGCCTCATGCCTTTTGTTATCAGTATCAGCGAGAAATCAAAATTTCCACACTCGTTTCATGAGCGATACATTTTACGCGATCGTATAATTAGAATTGACTGTTACGGTACACAACGACCAGTTTGTTTTAAATGGAGTTCACACATAACATAGGAACTATAAAATTGCAAGCGTTCTACTGATATAACATTTTCGCAAAGCAAAGTTGCAATGTTAGCCCAAGTACATTACTGGACCACGTACCTCTTTTAAAATCATGGTATGTAAGCACCCCATCTGAATTCGTTCAAAAACTAGGCTGGGGACTTCAAGATCCGACATTGGACGTGTGACACCAAGCAGCAAAATGATATTGGGATGTCGAAGCCGACTAAACCGAGAATAATAATTGTTTTGACACATAATCATTAATATAGCTGAAATACCCTTACCTTAGCCACAGAATCTCTCTCTGGGCACTATGCAAAGAGCGCTCAAATAAATTTAGATTTTGAGAAAATTGACCCGATAATTCATTCAAAACACTGCGAACCGACACTGGCGTTTGATTCCATATCATGCTTAAGGATTTTAATTGTGATCGATGGCATACTTTTTTGTGGTAAAAATTTGGTTCTTGGAAGATCCAAATGGTAATTCACTCGCTTCCTGCAATTCGCTTAGTGTTACGATGGGTAAACTGGTTGACGGTTCATTAAAATTCTACTGTGCTGATAGTCAAAACGCTGCTTACCAATTCACTTTTACCTCTTTTATGCACAAACTGTTGCAAACGGTTCCTTAGGTTCAATTCATCTTGCTGCTTCTGCCAGGTCTCCATGATCTGCGGGTTGTTTTTAAAGTCTTTAAGTTTTTTCTTCAAATGCGAGGAAACTTGAGCTTTCTTAAAGTAAGATTTAATGTAGGACCTTGGAATTTTGTCGAGAAGTACATCAAACGGTGTTTTTCCAGTACAATCGCGTCTGTCGTGCTTGGCTCCATTGCTTAACAATAAGGTAAATATTTCCAAATTTCCACTATAAGCTGCAATATGTAAAGCCGAACGGCCGAATTTGTTAGTTCTTTCTCTTATTAGCCATTGTTTCTTACTTATCAGCATCAGCACCGTAGGAAATCAAGAGTTTTGCGCATTTTGTGTCTCTCAGATTGCACGCTATCATCAAGGGTGTGTCGCCCTGATAGTTCTGACGATTTACGTTCGCACCTTTAGAAAATGTCATAAGATGCACACGTACCCGTCGATAAATTTTTTAGAAGGCCGTCTATGTCGTTATTTTTTACATCTACATGCAAACAGCTGTTTTCAGTACAAGTCATGCTATCGCGCAGCATGTTGAACTGATTTCAAGGTCGCAGTAGCATTAATAAATAAAACGGTGGATTTTTAATATTTAAGCTTAATTAAACACAAACCATTTTCGTCCTTTATCTTAGGTTCTACTTGTCTTATTTCATGCTGACATTCGTGAGGTAATTCTAGTCCCATTTAGTTTTATCATAACAACATCAACCCCTTGCATGATGCCACATCGTAGCTTTTAAATAAATTTCAGTTGAAATACTATTTTTTGAACACTTTATGCAACGGCAGCTAATCTTTTTAATCTCTTTACGCAATACAGTGCTCTGAATGAACAGTTGCTGCATGGCTTTGAAACATTACATTTTTGCTTAGCGATAATTGCTAAGTTGATTCTATAAGACGTTTAACTCCACCTTCCCTCGGAATTAAGTAAGCTGCATGTAAATAATATGGCTACTGTAGGGCTCCAATATTTTTAACTCGCAAAGGCATTGCGTTGTTCGAGTACATATATTTTAAAAGTAGAAGAATATAAAGTGCCCACACTCGCTCCCTTCTTTTGAGAGACTTTATTGACGCTTTCCTTGGCACACCTCCCGCACTAGCCCTCATAACATATCCAGTGCTGCAAGGTGACGCTCACCAGCTAGACAGGCCAATCATCAGCGACCATGAGACTCACGAGCGGTATTTGGTCCCCTCAGCACCCGCAACTGGATGTGAAGTTGGGTTCGGTCTGACAGCCGGAATCAGAGCCGTATACATCTGTAGACCATTAACGTTCTCGCAGTACTAGACTTTGGGCCACTGGTCCAAAACAGATGTAAACAAGGAAAACGGCATCAGCCATGGCCTCGTATGCAAGGAGATCCGTAGCGCCATTTCCAAAACGTATACGCGGGTGTGGTAGGTAGGAAATCGATGCGAAGCTTTCAGATGGTTCGCGGCGATGTTCCATCAGTTGTTGATATTTTGCCTGTGGAATAAGGGGAGAAAATGGACAGACAGGCATTATTCTCAACCTGTCTGTTGTGATAGATTCAGAGAATCTTCTGTTTCATGTGCATGCGCCTCCTTTGCATTGTTGATATAAGCCATAAAAGGTGGTTACAAGAATAGAAATAGTGAAAAATAAGGCTCGCTTTGCGCTGCCACTAGTGTAGCACCCTGGGATTTCCCACTAAGTATAAGAAGGCAGTAAGTTGGGCCGCATGCTTGTATTTTAGGAAAATAAGTAGGGCGGGACATGGACTTGGCTCAAAGACCAGTCTACGCGTACGAGGGCAAATCGAAAATCAAAGTAATCGCGAGGAAACAGGTCTCGCGTGAACAGTGTTTTGCTGTTACATTTGACACTACTCCACATGACGATTTTTGTAATGCCAATAGTGCAGCGACAAAGGAAGGTAACGTATGATCTTTTTTCGTAAGCAATATTCAGACAATCTTTTTGCCCCTGCCCATAAGTAATGCATGACTACAAGCATGGTATGAGAACCAGGGCAGGAAAAAGAAGGCTTTAATAGTTGATCAAGCGAATGCTAGATAATATATAACTTTAATATTAAGCTAAACCCGAAATTTTGTTATCAAGACACCACGATCAATGTTTAGATTTCTCCAAAACCAGCAGTAAATCGTATCAATTGTGGTCCTTGTACATATTGGGCTTTGAATATTTTGCCTAACTCTGATAATTTGATTCTAGCAAAATTTCGCCTCAACAAGGTTGTCGCACGTAATTCATTCAGAGTTGAAATTGCTTTTAACACTGAAAATCAGATTGTTGCCACTCAAACGTACATTTTCCGTGACTGTCCACTTCAATATCAGTTCAGCGGCTAAAATGCTTTAGGTGCAAATTACTCCCTATTTATTTTTTACCGTTCTAAAAACAAATCCTGATTAGAAATTAAGTGAGGTGGTAGGTTTCTTGTCATAGAGGCTATGCACCAAAGGAGAAAATTAGCTGATTTAGTTGAAAGTGTGCTCCTATTGTAAGCAAATATTCTATGTAGATGGTCTGAACTCTGTGCTAGCCAATCGAGGATCCGCCTTCCCTCCACGATTTTAATTTGTGCACGTTGAGGGCATATATCTGAAAGGATTTAGACCAATGTACAAATGTTCAAGTAAGTTTTTAAGGCATCGGCAAGAGTTGGAAGGCGTATCTCTTAAATGATTGGAGGGGCAAACAAAAAAGGATTGCACAAACAAATGTTAGATGCTTTTGCTCAGCTGCAAAGATCTACCCAATGGACAATGAGGTGTCATCATGGTCGATGATGGAGGAGCTTGCTCTACAAGGTGGGTCAGATGCAGAAGCGAAAGTTGCTACAATTGGGAAGAGTAAAGCCACTTTTAAGCCATTTATTAAGAAAAAGCTGACGCTGAAAATTCCCTGCAAAGACATCGTGGGACTGCGGCAAATCAGTACTGATTTGAAAATGTGTATTGTAAGAGAGGGAAAGAAGGTTGGATGGCTGCTCATGCTAGAATTTCCCTCGGAAGATGAATGCGCGAAGTTCTTGTAACACAACAAGTGTCAAGTGCTACAATGGCATTTCCGTTGCCACTCTCTTCTGTCCTCTCGCACCAAACTTCGTCTACTTCTACGAAACAGCGATATCTGATGCCCAACGCTATTCACATTGCTGGCGAACATAATGATTTAGAAACGGCCTCGTCATCGCCAATGAAGAATTCCGCAGAGAGTCAGCGTTGTCACGGTACAAAAGCACAAAAAATCGAGACAATAATCACAAAAAGTACTTTGAATGTGCTGTTAACATCCCGAAGCACATCTCCACCCTCCGCGACCATAAAACACCAACGGGCATCCCAAACTCAAAAAGGACAATTGACATTGCGGCGTAATAAAATGGTGATGCAAAGTGAGAAATCGCCCTCCTCTTCACCGAGGTCACGCGAAACGGTAAATCAGCAAAAATCAAGATCAGAGAATCAGATGAACCAAATACATCGCAAAGTAAAGGCTTCGCCAAAATCGCTCTGTTCACTTAGCTCCAGACCTCAAAGTGGATCAACGCCGATGAGTTGTGAACATCAACAAAGCAAAAATAAACTCTTTTCATCTAGCTATTCTATTTCGTGCAGCCTGAGGTGCCAAGAACACTCCATAATGAGGGTCAACAAGAAGAAATAAACAGAAGTAGATTGTCTGTTCTATCGAATTCGCCTTCCAGTGGCTGGATACACAAGACCAAATTTTGAAATCAGGAAACCATATAAGAAAAGCGTACAAAGTGCCTTTAAGCTCGTCAAATTACAATTCTTATAGCAATTTCAAACACTGGAAAAAAATAATTATTATGAAACTCTGTTGCAACCGACTTACAATTCGGTATGAGTCGCCCTTCCAGCAAATTGTGCCAAGATAATTGCCAAGGTTCTAAAGAATATCAAAGGCGATTAGGAAGCAGAAGAGACGTCAAGCAATCACCTTCGGTGGACCATTCCAGTTTCTCGTTAGTGAAG
This sequence comes from Hydatigera taeniaeformis, assembly GCA_900622495.1. Classification (NCBI taxonomy): domain Eukaryota; kingdom Metazoa; phylum Platyhelminthes; class Cestoda; order Cyclophyllidea; family Taeniidae; genus Hydatigera; species Hydatigera taeniaeformis. The sequence continues at coordinate 57,669 of UYWX01020372.1, read as the reverse complement.
AGTTTAGCGCCACAAAAGAGTACAACTAGTCTTTACAGTCCTTATACCATGGTGGCCACTGCAAACGCCTGTAAAGTCCACCTCGCCAAGTTGCAAGAGTGCGGTAAATGAGGCGCATATATCTTCTACCTCGCTTTCTTTAATGTCACTTTACTTTGCTTGGACCTTCTGCAAGTAAATAGTTGATTACACTCAAATTTCCTTAATATTAAGGGATTTATTCACGTTCTGAAGTATCGGAACATGAAGACCGGTTGTGAAGCAATTCGCACTAAAAGCATTGTACATTATAACTTATGCTTTTATTTGCTACCCCAACAAAAATGCTCCGTTCCCAGATTACTTCGCAAAATACAAGCGGTATACTGCTTCCATTTTGACGGTCACTATTGCAGGTGAACCACAATGAGCTAACTCTGGTAGTTTACGAGAAAGGTCCCAACTGACAGAGTCAGTGTTTCAACAACGTGGACATTGAGCCTGTCAATCACCCCGCACAATGTCAAATAAGTCTTGCCAACCGCAAAGCACAACGTGGCAATTTAATAGCATTTTTATCACAATGTCTCCAATGGGGAACTTAACAAGTTTTATGCTGATTGAAAATTTTTACTAGAACAACATTAATGTTTCTAATGAATGAGCAATTTGTACCACAAAATTCGAGGAGTGTAAGTGTCCCTGACTAAAATTGTCTATCGCCGTATGCCACAAAGCCATTTTATCACTGAGTTTCATAAAATTGAGTATTGTGAGGTGGAGTCGACTCCGCCTCATTCAGTCTTAACCTTAAAAAAGTTCGTGCTCTGCACCTTGTTCGTCATCAATGTATTAAATCCTTGAAGGTAATGGAAGACCACTCATTCAGGGAAGCAAAAAGACTTGGTGTTCAGGAAGAATTAAGGGCTGCTAGCATGATTCAGAGTTTAGTTTCTATGGCGAAAACGACATGACGAGCTAACTAACGTAAGCAAAACCTGCACCCATGGAAGTCGCGAGATGTTACAGCGGTAGCACTGACTGAAATTAATATGGTCTCCATTGTATTCCTTGGGGAATCAAATTTCATCAGATGGACATGGAAATCCGTGGTGCACTATCAAATTTGTTAAAGAACTGTTATTTTGCTGCTCTCACTATTTGTTTACTGTCTAGAAATAGGTATGAAAAGGAATCCTTGAAGCGATACTGATGATGCGTATTTAAGTTGCATAGACTTCGCTGTCATAGTAAGTCAGAGTACCAGTTATTGAGGATTGGAGGAGTTTAAAAGTTAACAAATGTTGAGTAGCTTCTGTAGCTTCTTCAGTTATGCTCTAGTCATCTCCAAAAGTCGTGGCTAGCAAAAATATGATAGATTGTGCAAAATGAGATGAAGTGTAGAAGGTGTTGATATGATTAAGAGGATGGAGTTGAATAAAATGGGACTTATTCACTATGTATCGCGTTCGTCAGTGTTTTTATGTCAGGAGAGTAGTGAGCAGAGTTCTCTGCCGTTAAGCTTTATCTGGTGATCTACAAAATGACACGCAAGTGTAGATCTAAGCTAATTACCAGTAAAAGCCAACAATGTGGATGACAGGCCTCTTTACCCAAACCCCATCAATAATAAAACACTAAATTCCACCAAAAAATGGAGCTAAAACGGAATTCCATGTAGCATCCCGAGACTTCCTAAAATTGGAGCACACGGAGCCAAAAGTCCTTATCAATAGTTGGAAACGATTTGCGAAATTCTGGGTCTTTTAAACCTCTCGGCACAAATAGCGTTGCGCAGAATATGTTGACCAACCAATCTTCTAGTGAGGACACTAAAACTTGTACTCTGCAGGCTACCTAGATGACACTCGTGAAACGCATTTAAGGCTCCCTCCACGAAAAAGTGGCTGAATTAATGCTCCTAAAAGATGGTGTCTCAATCGTCCGTTAGTTCACTGTTCAAGAAGCCACTTCTGCGCGAAATGTAGGAATGAAGTTCCTCTCGAAAGTGAATAGTTGCAATACATTTTCACAGTCTTCAATTCACGACTACTTCACTATAGCATACACAACCCCCAAAAATCTTTCACACAACAGCATTTAAAAAAGTTAGAATCTGATAAAGTAAAATAAAAGATTTTTACTTCTAGACACATTACAGGCAGGCGTCCGACTCCACCTCGGAAGCTTAACCACTGCAGACAGATGGAATCAATAGGCTACACTTTAAATTGTTTGTGAGTGTGTGAGACAGAGAGGACAGCAGTGTGTTGTGTTAAATGAAAAAATTAGATGTTGCAGAACTGTATCCTCCTTTTCCTTACATCAGTGTTCCAGATTTCCACACTGTCAAAATCGATTGGTATGAGTGTTTGGAGGAACTGGAAGAGCAGGGCATGAATGTTGCAATGGAAGTAACATTGAAGCCCGTCGCTTCAAAAACCTGGGATAGAATTTATTTGTAAGGTTAATTTAATCAGATAAAGTGCTAACCATAAAGGGGAAAAGGTAGCTATTGCATTTATGAAGAATTGCAAGGGTCGACCGAATATGAAATGCGACTGCGCTTCAAGTGCGATGAAAATTATGGACCATATGGAAACTCGGAATTGTTTGAAACGCCCTCTGAACCAGTAACGGCTTTCGATCTACACAAAGCAATCAAATTCGAGGATATTGATGCTTTAAATGCAATGCTCTCTGAAAGGCAAGCTATTTTTTGTGAGGGTTAACAGTTAGCGCAAGTTCATGGATTTCATAGACGCAATTTGAAACTTGACAAGCTTAAATAAGTTACAGTATTTACTTAGCTGCACTTTGCGCTAAGAGTGCACATTGTTGTCGTGTCTGGTGCCTTTCATTGATAAGATTTTTTGCTTGTTTCACAAAGTTCCTGCCTGGCGCTATGTTATCGTTGATTGGAGTATGCCACAAGGCCTATGCGCCATCATTCGCACACAAAATGCTCCCAAATTCCACAAGATTTGCTTCAAGCCTTACCACTTAACAACTGTTACGATTTATTTTGCTACCTAATATTGACAAAAGCAAAAGGCAATAATTTTACTTCGTCACAGTTGGCAATCTAGTTTCCAAATCCTTATCGGAACCAACCTTATTATTTTGTCGGCTAAATTATACCCAGAAAACGCGTCGACATGGCGGTTTGTGTTGCTCACGTTAGTTCGAATTTCGCTTAAGAAATTAGGTGAGAAAATGAGGTTTTATTTGTCAAGACGGTCACTAAACATTGACGCACGGGCTATGTTTCACTGGGCACTCTGTGTAGGCAGTAGCACTTGCTTTTGTTGTGCTCTAACAATTGTCTGCACAGAAACGGATGAAGCGGACTTAACAGGCACATGCATGCAAGTATGCTGATGGGTTTGAATTGAGGAAATGGGACAATATGTTTGACTGGCAGTCTTGAGCACGTTGCTCATACCAGCAGATAGCGCAAATCTTCGTCATCGTTCCCTTTTTGCTATTACTATTTAGCAATGCCAAGATAGAGTTCACAGATCAGATGGATTACACCCCTTTGATGGCTGCTGTCAGTCGAAACAACAAGGTGTAAGCGCACTTACTTTATAAATAAAGCTCAATTGATGCTTATGCCGCCAGTTGTTGAAATGTTGTTTTGCATAGATAAAACACAAAATGAGTCCTATTTTTAACTTGCAAGCACCTGATCTTGAGCATTATTTGTGCATTCTGACTTGAAAATACTACTTGACGCTATTAAAGCACTTACATTGCGTCAGAACTTTACAAAAATGCTTCAACTTGTCTACATTTGCGATTTCCGGTGTCTAGTATCATAAGAATTCTTTTGAGCTATGGAGCAAACGTCAACACAGCAAACAAGCTTGGTCGGACAGCTTTGATGTTAGCTTCTAACAAAGGTTACATTGACATCGTTGACATTTTGATCAAGAAAGGTGCCAATGTAAATGCTAGGGTAAGTGAAATCTAACTTGTAAGAAACTAATTTCTCTCCTTGTACTGACCCTTTTCTCTAATTTTGGTTGGCGTCATTGCAAAAACTATGCTTATTTTCCCCCAAACCCTTTCAAAGTAGACTTGTTTTTGAGACGATTTCTTCATTGTATTTGCGCGACTTTGTTATAATTACGTGGTGATACAACCGCTGTGTCCCTCGTAAGGACACGTGTGTAAACTCTGCACGACCTTCGTCCAGCTTACATGCTGTGCAATTTCACACAACAATACACTAAACTCATTTGTACACTAGCGACTCAGTAGAAAGCTACATCCTGTGCACCCAGCTCTTACCACTGCCGTGACATTCGGCGGCTCCTCAACAGTCCGATGAAAAGTTACGCATAAACTCTCCCAAATGTCCGTTCCCAACTACTGATTCACTTTTCTAAAAATCCTTGGAATAATTTGCTCCCTCTTTCCAAAAGAAATATTACTATCTCAGTTGCAATTTATTTTATAGTCAACATGACAGATTTCATGGGAGCACCAAAAGGGTTATCTCACGAATCTAACTGATGAGCCTTTTAATCAGCGCAATGTGTTGTAAATGTTTTATCTCCTTTCATAATGTGTCTGATATTATTAAGTTCTTTCGGAAAATAAGATAGAAGATTGCCTGGTCTATGTTTGATAGGATATCCATGGAATGACAGCTCTGTTCTACGCAGTGGATGGTGAGTTTAGCAACGTGGTTCGAGCGCTAGTGCGCGCTGGAGCGGATGTGAATCACTGTGAGTCGGACAATGGCTACACACCCCTCATCCGCTTGGGTACGTCGCCGTTGCCCCTTACGCTCGTCATTATAAAAAATCGTCTGCTACCAGTAGTGAGAACAGGAATTTTGCAGACATTTGCACCTAACAAAAATGCAACTTCAGAATCATGCAGCAGTTACTTTTAAGTTAAGCCATTTCCCTGAGACAGGTACCATAATTACCAACGTGGCGAGCTCTCATGTCTTCGGTTATTCGAGTCATGATTCCACTGCCTATGAACAACTATAAAGCGTCTTCCTCAATGCTAGCCTGCCTAGCTAACAATGGCAACCCCAAAGTTGGTGACACCCTCATAGAGTGTGGGGCCAAAGTAAACCAGCAAGACAAATTTGGACAAACGGCGTTGATTCACTGTGCCTTCCATCGAAATCACGCGGATTTAGCAAAAGTCCTTCTTCAACATGGAGCCGATCTTTCCATTCGCAACAATGTAAAGGAGGTTCTTAACATATTCCAATATCATTTAAAATAATACTTCCTAATTGGTCTATAAGATCACTGGTAAATAAAAGTATAACTGCGAGCAATACAAATCATAGAGATTTTGAAAAATACATTCCTTTACCAAACATTGTTCGCAGTCCTTCTTTCGTCAAAACTGTTTGTAGTCTCGCAGTTTACTTTAACTCCTTGGCAGCGCATTCCCATCCCATAAGCTTGACAATGCACGGAGAGTTCACTTGGATAACTTAGCACGCATCCCAAGCCATTGCTCAGCCTCACGTTTTAATCTAATCCCCCGCTCCTGGACCCAACCTCAATGCCTCGAAGATCTAAAAATCTCACTGCCAAAAGTTAGATGCGCAAAATATCGGAGCATAGCCTCACCAAGCAAAATATGAAAAATCTGTTGTTTTTTTTTTGTTTTTTAGAAGAAAAACACAGCTGCGGATATAGCTAAGTCACTGGATAATACGGTAAGTTTAATATGCATTGGTTTATTTATTTATTTAATGTTTGGCTTTTTAGAATTTTCTCCATCTTGTAAATTTGCACAGGAAAAGCGGGTAAATTTTGATTGCTGGTTCCCTTTGCGTTAATGGTTGTAAGTTCTCTTTCATTTACGACTCGAATGTCAATGAGCCACTCGCTGATGTTCAATCATGATTCGTTGTGAAGAGATGTCAGTAACGAGGCTGCTGGGAAAAGCGAAAATAACTTTAGAGAGGTGCAGTCAAGTATGCGAGCAAATTATATCATCAGCGCTCGTGAACTCCGCAATTAAAGCCTACGGTACCAGCAAAAATGCTCCCGCGAATCCCACGCACGACTGATTGTAGAGCTCGGTGGCCATAAGGTTGAACGCTGCCCTTAGGCAACCCTAGGTAGAAATAAATAAATTTCTAACAATCGATCTTGGAAATATTTGAAAACTTTTTGAAACTCTGTAAAGGCATCTCCATTAGTTGTTGCTAAGTCTACAAACTTGCAAAATTATGGGGAGTGCAATTAAATGTCCACCTTGTTTCGACATATTTCGGCATCCAGTAGATTTCTCTTTTATAATTCTCCTTCTTTGCATTATTTATCGCTGTCGTACCGATTTCGCTTAAGCAGTTTTACAAGATGTTTAAGCCAATGAACTTTTGTCTTGTGCGAAGTGGGATTAGTTTGCGTGGATATGCTGTCCTTGATGCATCTCTTACATATTGCGAGACAGCTCGGACACAGGAGTGGGGCCTTTCCATTTGCACAAAATCCTGCCCTCCGTTTTTGCCACAACAGCGCAGCTAAAATTTGTTTGTAATGTGTGAGAACTCGATCATATTTGCCTTACGACTGCCTGGATTGTGTGCAATTTGTGGACGACTTCATCAGAAGCTTTTGGCGCGGTATAATCTTTTAGCATTTCATCAAAGGTTGCTTCCAAACGATATCCAACCTAAAATTAGCAAATCATTGTCATCTGGTGGTAAATGGCTTACGCTGCACGAAGTATGACTGCTTAATTTCCCTTTACCGTTACTCTATTGCGAAGAGCGACTGTTCCAGCAGCAAGATATCCGAAGCATTCCACCGTCGTGATACAGCAATACTAGAAATATAAGAGCAGATATTATGCATTCCCATTCCTATCATGCACTCTGCCTTTTAATGTTTTAGGTGTGGTATCATTTGCAGCAAGGTTTGCAGTTACTTCTATCCTATTAAATAATTGTCGTGGTCAAGGAACTCCTCTTTTCCTTTAAATTTACAGTTGATTTTCGTACAATTTCCT
>UYWX01020372.1:6392-49239 GCA_900622495.1 Hydatigera taeniaeformis | reverse complement strand
TGATAAATTGGAAGGGGGTCATTCAGTGGAGCTGCCAGCATAAAATTGACAATCCGCAAAAATTATGAGCTTCCTCAAAGTTATAAAATCATATCACTCATATTAGCCAAAGGTTTAGCTTAGTGGCAAATAAAACGAAAATGTTGAGTGTCTACATTCATGTTCGCAGTTGAATGTTCTTTAAATTTTTGAAAGCTTTTATTTCAAAAGTTTAAACCAACTGCTTTACGTGCACCAAAATATCAAGTAGTTGGATTGCAAAAGAACGTTACTCCATTGTTTACCCAATTAATTCCATAAAAGCAAAACAGCTGACCCAAGAAACAATACTGGCGGTTCCGGTTAAACTTCGTAGCCAAATGGCATTCCTTTCTCCAACTCTCGAGTCCACAACATGCATCCGTCCGCAAGCAAATCCAGCGTTTTGTGACAGTGACACTCAGGTGAATGTGCAAAGACACAATTATGCATTTTGGATGCGGAGTATATGCAAAGCAGGATAAACCGTAAAAGAACACAGTCAATTTGCGATCATGTGTCTCTAGGCGTACACTTAGCGTCGAGGACTCTCGAAGGATGCGTCAACTGCCTTTACATTTATGATGGCTTCGACGATCAAGTTTGCTTTACATTCTATTGACTACTCTGGTTGTTTTTTGCACCACTGATAAATTATATGTATTTAAGAAAATTATGACCGATCACTTAGGCAAAGTATGCCATAAGGGTGCTAAAAATTTGGAACTATTACTAGACTTAGGCAGGATGGATAACGACATTATAACACGATTTTCCGTTCATTTACAAATAATACAGTTATTTGCACTTTTTAAAAGAGCTACGCGGAGAAGACCCAGATTCCTTTTTGTGACAACGAAGAGATAGCTTATTCCCGCGCCGACAATGTTACGCGCACCATCAATGAGCAAAATAGTCTATCACTCGCACCCCAGTGCTTTCTGTGCGTTGAATCACCCATCACTATGTGATTTAATTGTATTTTTCACTGCAAAACACAATATCCTTTGCCCTCGTGGAACGCCTAGTGCACGCCTATCTTAGCCTCGTGACAGAGGCAAATTATGACTACCTCGTTTATCAGGTGAGCGACAGAGAACCTTCCAAACACTTGCATTTGCGACTGCACTGAAGTCTCAGTGAACTCCACCAAATAGACTTTTACCGACTCCATTGAGTTTCGCGAATCGGATCAGATAAATATGCTTGAGAAAGTGTGCAATTGAAGAAGTATTGCTTCTAGCAGCAATGCATAAATGCAGTTCTATGCTTTGCTCCCAAATAATATTCATAAGGCTATTTGGTGTCTAATACTTTTCCTTCTAAGGCAAATAATGTGGATTATTGTACCAACGCAACGATTTAGCAAAGAGCAAATTTGGTGACTCCTTGGCCCGAGCACCTTTCACATGCGAGAAGTGGTGTGGCTAGCATTATGCTTCACAGCCACGCAGTTTGTGATCCTCATACAAATTTGGCACAGGTATACGCCGTTACTGAATGGCACTCGTGAATGTCGATGTTTGTGTGCAGCTATCTGCCATCTCAATCTTCTTCTTTCTTATTTACCAAAATAGGCTTACGGTTTTGAATGCAAGCAGTAAAAACCATAAACTATTCCACGTATTCCAATAGTTCCTACTAGGAGTTATGTTTAATTACTGATATGCTAAGGCGATCGAATGGTTTGACCTCGCTCCCACAAAATTAGTGCCGTTGTTTCACTTTACTGGTATACTGAGATTTGTTGGCGATCATCTTGAATAATCCCTATTTCCATCACAAAAAACGCGTCAATTCAATTTGAAGTCAAAATTGTAAGATGTCTGTCCTTTGTACATAATTACGGGTGATTGTATACACACTTATGCTTTCCTTTATGGTTTACAAAAAAACCACCTTTTATGTAGCAAAAATCATCTTTCGCTTTTGATTTCGCTGGTCCGATAGTGGTGATTTCTACATAATGGAAATGATTGTAAAGCAATCGATTAGTGGGCTCTTCTTCTTCTTACTGAAATCACAAAGCGACAGATGTGAATGTTCTAAGTTTCGGATTCTGAACAGGGAACTGATTTTTCACGGAGAGCATCAATGTTACTCCATTAGTCAGCGATGAATGCACGTGAAGGTAGTGACGTTGGCATCTTTCAATAGTTTTCTCATTTACTTTCCACTGGTAGAAAGTGTACGACACCTTAATTAGCCAAATCCTTAAAGTCGAGCTGTCCTTTTGGAAATTCGATGATGCGAAGCAGAGCTGATTTGCGCTAGAGAGGCATGCGATTCATGGGTGGGTCAAAAAATTGAAGTCTATTGCATTTGCTTTTGTCACTTGTTCGTCATTATCAGCACTCATCTAAATGTGTGGGTGGATAGCTAATATTCAAGGCAGTTTCTTGCATTTCAGTTGGCTGCAGCTTAGGTTACATGACACTGATTGGTGAGTGATTCGTGCTCGTCACTTGAATCGATGCTTAGTAAAATGGGCTCCAGAGACGTTGAAAAGAGCTCACTTTTGACACACTCACATCACAATGCCGCGATCTCAGAAATCTGTAGAAAAGGCATTAAAGAAGAAGAATGAAAAGAGTAGCAGTAGTCAAATTAACAAGAATTACGAATTCCGAACGGAGGCAACCTTGATTAACTATGGAAAGGTTCCGAAGGGAACCTCTTTTTCTGCAAAAGAAGTGAAAGCTCAAGCCTTTCCATCAAAAAAGTCCGATAAGACAAGAAAGCTCTCCGAAGCAAAGATATTCTCAAATAGGATCGAATTCAAAGAAAAAGTGATTCAGAGTAGACGGACTAAAAAGGTCCTCGAGTATGACAGCATCAGGCTACTGGAGCAGTTACCATCCGATTGTCGTATGGTCTTTGTGAACTATGAAAATTCCAAGAATGGTTACTTTTTGGTGCTGGGTCTTTTGGATGCAAGTCAAGCAACGAGATTTATGAGTTTGGTGAGAGAAAATAATCCAGGCACAGAAATTCGTTGGGCTGACGTGGACTCAACCACAGATAATCGGAAACGCATAGCAGAACAAGCATCTGAATCTGTTCTAAGTGATTCCACGGCTCAACTAACTTATCATGATTCTGAGAGGATCTGCAGACGCAATTCTTCACCTTCGCTTTCTTCTAGATCTGAGTCCTTCAGGGCCAGACCGTGGACTGCGACAAGTTCGTACATCTGTGCAGACCCTCACCTTGACGATGGAACCGTCTATTCTAGCGGACCGCCCGACAATTACATCAGTCAAACGGAAAAAACTCGCAGGAAACCCCGTCGGTGTAGTAGTTACGACTCATTTGACCTTTCAAACAACAGCGGGTTGCATCTGGGCGCTAACAAGCTAACTAGTCAATATTATTATGTTGGGCCCAGTGATGAAGAGGACTCAATCTCCGACAACGTGTACCGTGAAAAACTTAAAAGCAAGAAATCTCACCATCACAAACATCAGCATTATGCAATGGGTGATGAGGTTAGTGTTTCTATGACGCCCAGTTCAGTTGTTTCAAATATTGATTACTATTCCAATGATTGCCGCAATGTGATGAAGGATAATTCTGTGAAGGGATCTCCAGCGAAAAAGACATCTACTACTCGAAAATCCTCTTATCGTCCAAAGTCTAGACAGCTACCGCTTTCGGAGGCTGAGCGAAACAAAGGTAGCTGGCACAGCGACGTGCTTTTTGTCACTCCTACGAAAAATGGTGGTGTCAAGGTTTCCGCTGATGGACCTGTGATGCTCTACACCGCAACTCGGACTAATGTAAACCGAAGTGACAGCAGTTCTTCTGATGATGACAGTACTTCAGATGCGGATGGTGACTTCTACTCCTCTGACTCAACGCTTACTCTGGAGAGCCCCATTAGAGATCCTATGCGTCTCGACTTGGAGGCCGACTACTCCAATGGACGCTAATGGATACAGCACTCCCGTTGATTTTACTGTGACTGTTTTCATTCCCTCCAAAGTCCTCTTGTCACATTCCCCTTTTGCTTTTGTACATGGAACAAGCATCTCATATATACGACTCAAAACTTTTGGATTAGTGTACTATGGGGAATGCATAGATCGCTGTAATGTTTCTTTCATGTCAACAGTATGCTCTTAAGATTCATGCCTTGTGGAAATGTCTGCAATATGCAGCGATAAAATTTCATCAAATTTTACTTGTGATAAGCCGTTAAATGTTGTTTATGTATATTGTAGTTTAGGCTTTTTTATATGTCATGTCTCTTATTTTGCAGGTTCATTGAATGGACGCACAGGCGCCATTAATTTCACAACGTCTGTGTACAAAGGATGTATGACATCGACATCTCGAAAATCCCAATGGTACCAAGTCTTCTAAAGCACCCATCCCCTCTTTCACATCTGCGAGTGTAATCCAATCATCAGGGGGCTAAAATAAGCTCATGTCTCGCTCAAGATAGCTATTATCTTAAGGATCGTTCCTCACATATTTTGGTGCTCCATTTTCTTATAAGCAAGTTCCACCCTTCATTAACTTTTCTTTCCTGATTAAGCGCTAAATACGCAATTTTGATGTAAACATAGTCTGTAGCTAAGTTTTGTTGTAGCGATGAACTTTTGAGCGTATTTTGCAGAAACACTCTTGGAGATGGAGTGACAGCGCCTACCAACGATTCTTTCTGCAAAGCATTCGACTTAGTAGCCGCTTCTGCCTTGGAACTATAGTTATTGAGGAAATCGCTTATTTGTTGCTAATATTTGTTCAGGCTTTCGAGATAAAGGAAGAATAGTAAATATTAGTTTTGATTAATGGAGCGTCAACAGACTCTCCAGCAGAAGTGATCAGACATCAATCAAACGCTGTCAACTTGGCGGCGGTATTGCATCAATGTCTAATTGTGTGATGCGCTTAAACTTTGATTCAGTGATTCTCCTAAACGATATAGCTTATCAAAGCTCTTCTATATTGTGACATGACTGGTTCACCCTGTGTGAAATCTATTATTCAGAGTTACACTATTTCACCCCTCTTGAATGGTAGATTTTTTGCAAACGCCATAGAAAACAGGCCGAGGGAACTCAAGAATTCCCACCATCACTCTACCCAGGGTTAATCCTAATGAGAATGCGAATAGGGCCGGTCACTTTGTTCCATAACTGTGGGTTTTATGTTGTAAGTCATTGATCGTACTGATCCCAATTGTCAACCACCTCTTATTGGTGGCAGAATTATTAGCTCAAGCGATTGCGTGTCAATGATTAGTCGACTTCCATAGCCATGTGTGAAGGGTAGTTCATATAGCTAAAGTTCGCTCCCACCGGTTAAAAGCACGCCATCTTCACAGATCGCACCCTCTTCACAAATAGAGTATTTGTATCGACGCTCTTACCTAGCCAACTACGTAATATGCGACTTACGAATGTTAATCGAATTTCAGAAATAGACTAGAAGAGTTTTTAATTAAAATCGAGGTTAACCTTAATACAGACCCATTCTTTGTACCTTAACAGTTCATTAATTATTCGATGTTTTGTTTTAACGCCTATTAGATAATGTTCAAATTTTAAATTAACGTAAATAGAAGGCCACTGCAAAGTAGTCAACCAATGAATTCCACTGTCTCCAAACCAATCGTTTAAAGGAAAAGCTTGCAAACTAAGCCTCCCGTTGAGCCACTACCAATCGCCGCATTTGGTTGGACGGTTTTTAATCTGTGGTCACAAATGCACCCGTTTGAGTGGATGCAAGCAATCTTGATGTCAGAGAAAATCTTTAAAGAACTTCTACCGGACCTCAGTTTCTTTGCTGTGGTTATATCGGGGTCCCTTTCCATGCTCTTACCTCTTAGCATTATTTGGTACTTTAAATATTGCTAGCTAAATAGCCTGCAACTCTTCCACATTTCAAACGCGGTATTTTTCAGCTTTGGGTGATCATGTAAGCAGTGGTTTGTGTTCGAGAGCCGAAAATTTCTCTTTACCCTTATCATCTACTATCAATGGGTAACGTTACTAACCCTTCTTTCTTGTGATTGTCGCTTTGGAGCGGCAGACTATGGAAATACGTTTTGTATGCACGCAGCGGAATGTCGACTGACACTGACGCTTGAGGTCTTGCATTCGGCTAGTAGATAGCGTCCTCATTTCTGTGCGTCAAAGCAGAACGGAGTCCGTTGTATTATAATCTTGACAGAGTTAATTCGAATAAGGCTCAAAACTGCTATTATTGGTTCATGGGAAGTCATTGACGTTGATGATAAGTCCAGTTGACTTAAGTGCATGAATTCATTGGTGCAAAACGGACTCTAAACCGGCGTAAACTTTGCATATGTAGTCATCATGGGGAAATATGGTCGGTGTATAATGTCCCTCCTGCCTATAGGTTCTGGAGTTTCTGTCTTGTTGGCAGCTGCTTTGGATCCTCTGAAGTTGAGAAAATGGTTTGGTTAAGTTGTTGAGATGTAAATTAAGCGGATTTGAGATATAGTGCTGCTTTGCACTTGAAGTCTTAAATCCATGCTACGCCATGACCTGATCATGTTCAATATGAAGCATATCAGCTTTGCAAAGGCGTGGCTTGGTGATTGGCATTCGTGTTTAGTCTCCAACGCCTTCAACACGTCAAACAGCACGTGCTAAACCACTTGCATTTTAAAGTGAGGTAAAGTCTAAGCAAGGCTTTAACCAGGTACTTTCCAGCTTCTACGCGCATTTATATGCCGATGGACTTTATCGACAGGTCCAACGTCTTCACTATGTACCAACACTTTCGAATATGCATATTTTGGCTTGAGTATTTAAAATTCGCTCCAGCCTAGGTTTTGTAGTTTATACTCCATTGCCTCCTTAATTTTTTTGTAATTCCACTATTGCGATTGCGTATACCTAATAGGTTAAGAGATGGTAGACTCGATCAAACTTCTCAAGCTCGGAACCGAATTGAATGTTGCGGAAAATCTTCAACACAACCGATTCACGAGTTCCGATAATGAATACTTAAAGGAAGCCCTAATTGTTCAAAATAATAATTTTTCCTTAGTGCTCCGATTTCCCACACAACCATTATAACTAACAGAATTACACTAAATACATTAAATTACACTAAATATGTACACTACAGAGCCCGCCCTGCATGCAATTTTAAAATCAACATGATTCACATGCTTTCTTGGTCTGTTTGGTTTGAAAGGCTGTCCTTGTATCGGCATTTAACTACCAATTCTAGTTGTTAGAATGCTAAAATCGCATTTGCGAAAGCCCTGACAGTTCCTAATGACTCTCACTACCCATAAAACGTGTACCATAGCATGTTTCACCACGTTGCGGTCCCCTGAAAGATCCCATAACCATGTAAAAAGGCCATCAGTCGGGTATAGAAAGTCTGCCTCTACCCCACTCCGGAGTGTGGGTCTATATCAGCAATTATTTTACACTGCACACGAACAGGTACAGTAAAAACCAACGCTCACAACATGTGATGCCATCAACTTATTAATTATTACATTCAACAAAGAATGGATGGAACGACTCGGTTCTACTGCTCCAAGTACAAGCTACATGGGGGCGTGAAAACACAGTAATACCTAAGCAAAAAGCTTGAGGCGTTCAACGGCAAGCACTGCTCTGCTGAGCGGGACGTCGGAGGCGAAATGGGACACCAAGAGTCCCACTCCGGTGGAGCGCAGTACGATACTGTCAGCGTGTGCTGTAAATGTGTTCTCGGATTGCGGAAATGCCACACACACCAAACTAGAGGGCAAAACGTGATATGACACTTTAACTCTATCAAGTATCAGAGTCCGATAGGTCTGTGTAATGTCTCTTTAATAATTATTAATATACCAATTACTCAGTTCGAAGAAAATGTAAAAAAAGAATTTAAAAATAGAAGTAACTTAACTGATTTTCGAATCATTTTTTCGCAACACTATGAAATTCATGTATGATAGGACGATTACTACGATTAAACATTGATACGGCTAGAAGTGGGCAGTCCGAAATGGCAGGACAGAAGGAGAATGAAGGGAGAAGCGTGTCCAGCATCGTACAAATGTGCTGCTTCAAATGATTGATCATTTTGAAATCGAACAATTTCAATAAGCAGAATTACCTTCCCTCAGGAGTGAATTTGAGGGGTTTGAAGACACGGAACTGTGGGTTTTTACATGGAGTGTCCAACTCATGCTGGCGCCATTGTTGACTGGTGGAGAAGTAGTTGTCCTCTAGAGAAGGCACAGCTAAGAGAAGGCGGAGGTCTCGTAGAATTCGCAGGCGATAGACCTCGCTTGTGTCGTGGAATAAGGCTTGGAGTTGGACAAGGCTAGTACCACCTTCCTTCAAATTAAAGTTGCGCAAACTGCCTGCCCGCATCACCACCTCCACTCCCGTCTTGCCACCCACCAACAGCGCGACGCCTGACGCAGGACCGGTGGGACCAATCAAGCGGTCTGTTTGAGGAGGGGTAGACCAGTCGGTACATACATATAAGTATAAGCATTTGATTCCGAAGCCACACAAGTTATTATGCATCAAATCGACAAAGCGGAATGTGCTCACCGTCCCAATGTTTTTAACATAAATATTACTTTGTCACCAAGTGTAGAACGTTGATAGCCACCAATATCACCGGTTTTCGTGAAATGAAAATGCCGTAATGCTAATGGCAATCTAACTTCAATTTTTTTTTCTTTTGATTCACAATTAAGATAAAATCTTCAAGAGAGGTTTTCGGGATATGAGGCGTCGTAGCCAGCCTTTTATACATCGACTTGTTGTACTGAATATAAGTAAGTACGAAGACCAATTAATAGGTTGCTTCCCACTGTCTGTATTTTATAAAAAAATGCCTACATTTGCATACTTTCTAGGTCTAAATTTTGTTATAAAAATGCCCTTTAGTGTATTGCCGCACCTGTTGGAGAAACGGTGCCCACTTCCAAATAGTCCAACCCACAATGCAAAAAACCATCTACAAGTTTCCAACATTATCTGCGGGCCGAGACTTCCCAAGTGTAAATCTGTCCCGAGTCACTACATAAGTGATGCCTTACTGAGGTCATTCTCAGCTCATAACCAGCAAGTATCAGTCCTACTCATTTGAATTTCAGACTGACGTGAACTCACACGTCACTTCTAGTGATTCAGTTGTTTGACCATTTTCGCAAAAAATCTATGCGTTAACTCAATGAAATTATTTACTTAAAATAAAAGATCGATGAAAACGAACAGATTTATTCATCATTAGAAAAAAAGATCCATTGAACTTTATTTTTCTGGTATTTATTGCAATTATTTTGATTTTGCAGCCTCTAATGGCCCTCAAAAATGTGGCAAATCAACTAACATATCTGCATGCAAGTGGACACTGTTGTGTTCACTTGGCTTTTAATCGTGGCTGATTAAATGGAACGAAAATAAATGTGGGCATTATAATCGTACCTGTTCTTTTGGAAGCCAAACACCACAAGGAAACACACACTCCTGCCTTGACAACCCGCAGTTGCCTCACTTTAACCTTTTGACATACGCATGGCTATCCGATGGGTGGACATTTTGGCAAAAGACGGTGACTACCTGAGTACGATATTTCGATGGTGCTCAGCTGTCTATTTATCTATCTATCTAGGGTGTACTCTGCCACTTTACCACTTAAGTGTAATGGACTAACGCAGCACTGCCGACCAAGATAAGGTCTCTTCCATTTCACTTGCAATCCTCAAACGCGCGTAAGACACCACTGATTCGTGAATGTGATGCTTTGGATGAAGTGTTAAATGATAAAGCCCAAAACAATAACCTAGTACATCATTTGTCGCCATGGCGACAACTTACTGATTTAGAAATAAAGGTGACTAAAAAACTAACGTTAATGCACTTGAATTTTGTCAAGATGAATGCTGAGACTCCATTTTCATCAGCCGTGAGTCTAAATTTCCACAAATGCATCTTAAAAAGTAGTAGTGAATTGCGACTTGAAACCAGTAGTACCTCATCCTCTTTTACTGAAATCTCGATCGTAAGCATGAAACACCAACAAAGTGTACCATTGAGTGAAAAAGCAACATTACGCACTTATAGTTTGGTGTGCCCAGAGCGTGATAAAAAGTTTGTCTGATGGGGTTAGAGTAAAAACAAACAATAACAAGAGAGACACAATCAGTCAAAAGGGCAAAACATCCAATGATTAACAATGCCTCAACCAATTTTCATGAAGCAACCCACGCCTGTTCGCTCCTCTTGGAATGTTAAAAATCATTACAAGAGAGCACTTTCTGTTGGACCGCGTGGCAAACAATAAAACTTGTTCAAAGCATGCCTCCAGTTTGTAGTCAAATTCGAGCACCACAACTTTTACACCCATCAAAGGCATTAGTTATTTGGATACTTCTCCCTTAATGACTAACATATTAGACGACAGTCCAACATTGTTTAGAAACGTGCCTTCTGATAGGGACCATTACCGAACTAGTGTAAATAGCTTTATTGAAGATCCAGCGTCCACCTATCCATGCTACACTATCTCATGTTTAGCATCAAAAAAAGAAAGGTGCGATTGTTTTAGGTGCAGGAAAACAGACAAGCAAGTGTTAAACCTGTCTAAACATGCCTCCCGGACCCTGTGGCCTTGGTACTGAAATCCAGTTGATGCCCTTAATAAAATCTGCATTTCTATCAGAAAAAAGTGTGACGACGGATTCGCATTGGTAGCAATGAACTTTTAAGGTAGCCTAGCAATCCTTTTGTTAATACGCAAACTAGCATCGTGTGTAATGTGATGATGGAAAGGAATCACCAATGACGCAATTCTGCTTTTATAGACAATGAATAAATGGCACGTGGTACCTGCATCTGATTCTGCATTTAACGAAAGAGGGAGGATCTCATCCAATCAAATACCAACAAATGCATTGGACTCTGCTAAGGACCAAAATATTACTGGAAGGAATTGTGAAAATGGATCTACTGATGTGTCAACAAGTAACGTAAACATTGACTCATTTGAAAGTCATAGAAACCGAGAGTAGGAGACATAACTTCATGATGAAGATGTTGAAGGAAAAGGAAACAATGCAAAATCTTAACTTCTATGCATATCAGGAGCACATCAGTATGCGTCTACGTTGAAACACTGGATTCGATAATACCATTCTGATGCCAAGTGAGTAAGCACAACCAAATCTGAAAAAACCGATGTTGCTCCATGTTCACCAATGTATGCCAACAAAACACACCATTCAGTGTATTCACCCTTGTACTCAAGTGGGTGATCATTTAGCAACTTATGCACACTTGCCGTGAATGCATTTGTTTGTACAGACTCGCAACTGAACGTAGTCCACTGACCTAGCACATATGAATGAGGACGGAAACGCACCAACCTCTTTACTCGATGGGATTCAAAACTAATCAAGCAGATTGTCGCAAATATGCAAATATGTCATCGAGCGTATGAGCATGCAGTTGTCAGTAGATCAACAGGAACTTTAACATATGTCTACCAGTCGGCTAAGTACGTCCAAGAGTATCCAAAATCGAATGGCCACGCAAAAAAGGGATGCATTCATCAAATGGAAGCATCAGCAAATAGATATATCCAAGTGGAATTCATAATCTCGGAATCAAGTGCGCCTTGTAAATAATGCAGATAGAAAAGTAGCGAAAATAGAACACGACGTGGTGACTGGGGAGGTGAGGAAAAAATGAAAAGTCTGTCGGGAGCAAAATAAGTGGTTTTGAAAGGCCTCAAAGGCAAAGAAGGGTTTTAATCAAACGTCCACAGGTCGAGTAAAACGCCTTGATCGTTGTCGGACAAGGTTTTGACGGAGGGCAACGGCTGCAGGGGACATGTTAGCACCGGGCGGGGGAGGCCGATTCCGCACCCGTCTTTGATGACCACCTGAGCTGCCTGGGCCGAAGGCGGCACCACTCTTAAGTGATTCCATGAGAGTATCGATGACGTTTCCGTCTTCTTCTGTTGGTTTCCGAGTGACACCGTTACCACTCAAACCAGCTGCCCGCAGACGTGCTTTCTCCTCTTCACGTTTTTGCCTCTCTTCAATCAGACGCTTCTGCTTCTCCTCAAACTCCCGCTGTTGCTGAATCTCCGCCGCTGCCTGTTTGTAGGCCGCAATGAATTTCTGCAGGTCGGAGAACATATTTTCCATATTGTACTTAGTTGGGTCGAACGCAAAGTACCTTGCCACGTCCTTGAAGCGTTCCTGCATGCGTTTAAACATGTTCCCAAGCCCCTCAATTTGCTGCTGAGCTTCTGCCAAAAATTGCTTCATCACAGTAGGGTATATGTCATTTGAGTCATCACTATTGTAGGTTCGCAAATCATTTTCAAGGGCTGTTGCTGAACGCTTCATCTCCGCAATAGCGGCTCCAGTTGCATCTTCAGAAAAATGTGAAGCACCCTCTATATAGGTTAAGTCACCATCGAGGCCCAGAACAGTGTCTGGAAACCTTTTTTCAATGGCTCGAATAAGAAAGTGGAGGAGTGTCGTTTTGCCAACCACATCTTTAGTGTCAGTCAGCTTCGGTAGGAAGGAAAGGTGAAACCCGACAGATTGAGCATTTCGTGATCCAGCGTTAAGGTAGTTGCCGAAAAGAAGGATAAGTTCGATTACCCGCACAAGGTGCTTGCTTTGTCTAAGCTCCTTCAGTGCCTCAATCACAGCCAAGATTTCAGGTTCAATATCATTAACTTTCTCCTGAAAGCGCATCTTAAAGAGGATTGACTTGAGTCGTGGAATCAACTTCTTTATGGTTCCCACTTTGCAAATGAATTGTTCGGGCTCGGCAAGTTCACTATAGTCGGCCGTCATGTCAACCACTTGTTTTATCACTTCCGGCTCTGGTAAGGCCTTCAGCAATTGTTCCACAATATTGGGAGTTAAAAGGCCTTCATCCACTTCGACAATGCGTCTGCGCAACTCGTCATAGGGAACTTTGAGTGACCCCAGGAGGATGGAGAGCGCTTGTGCTGATTTGCCATCCAGACACCTGATTTGCTTCGCCTTTCTTGCAAGAGCAGAGGCAGCACCCACGGCTCCACCGATTCTTCCACTATTCTCCTCAGCACCACAAACGATACCTTCGTTCTCGGTAAATTTCTTCGGCGGTTTCGTATTAAAGTTATCAGCAAGCGATTGCAGCAGATCGTCTGAAGCCAATTCGTTTTCCTGCATCTTCACCCAAACCGAATCCTCAGCCAAGTCTTTTTCATTTACCTTTTCCCAATTTGCCTTTTTCATTGGCACCTTTGGCTTGTAAATCGGCTTCGCCTTCATACCATAAGGTAAAGGCGGAGGCGCCGTGCTGAGACCCGAAGGAGGTGGTGGTGCCCCTGGGGGACGTGAAATGCCCGGTGGTGGTGGTGGAGGTGGAGGTGGAGGTGGGGGTGGAGGCGGAGGGGGACTGCTGGAACTGGAAGGCGGTGGTGGCGCTGGTGGTGGAGGAGGCGCAGGTGGTGCTCCAGATGAAGCTTGTAGAGGGATTCTTGATGCCCCACCACTTCCTCCTTCAGCAAGCCCTACCCTCAATCGCAGCTGTTCCAATGTCGCTTCGACTTCCTGCTTCTCATGCAAAGCCTGATCAAGCTTCTTTTGCAGTTCACTAACCTTGGCACTGCTACCACCATCTGACTGTTTGTAAGCGTCCATCAACGCATTCACAGTACCCTCAATGTCCAGTCGCAGAAGACCCAACGAAGGGTCAATGTCGACACCATCAGTTTGTAGCACAACCTGACTCACAAGCTCATTTAGTAGATTGTAGTAGTGTTCTCGGTAGGGTTCCTCTCGCACAAACAATAGGTGTTGAAGAATAGAGAGGAATGACTTTTCTGACGGTGTGTTGGCCAGCGAGCGTTCAAGTAGCTGAAACACTTGACGCGGGTCATTAAGATCGGCTTTAGCCACCTCAAAGCGTTCAAACAGCTCGTCTGTGTCTGTGTCTGAAAAGCCCCGATAAATGGCCACATGATTTGAAACGTTAGGATCAGCCGATTTTTCCAATTCACACAAGCGCTGTGATAGCCCCAGTTTACCGAGTTCTAGTCGTAGGTGTATGCGATAGTCAAGTTCGACAGTCTCCTCTGACAAAAATCGAGCGGAGACGAGGACGTTGATCAACTGCAAACAAGCGCAGGCAAGCTCAGGAACAGCCAAGCCATTAATTAGAGGTTCAAAACGAGGTGGGTGATTAGCAGTGAACTCGGCAATAAATGTCAAGCCTTCCAAAACCTTTTGATGGCCCTTTAGACTGCACATCGCCATTGTTGACAGTAGCTCGAGAGCACACTCCATCAAAGGAATTTCATGGATATTTAGGCATCGTGCGATAAAAGTCGATGCGGTCTCATGATCAACCAAAGCATACAAACCGTAGCCACAGTTTCCCAGAGCTCGAATGCATTTCAAGCTCAAATAGGTGACTGTTGTGCTTTGAGTGGGAGCAAGAAATTCAAGTAAAAGATTCAATCCGTCATTTTCGGTGTTATTAAACTCCTTCACCCAACTAACCCGACCATTCGAAAGAGCGATTCTAAGGGACTCAAGGGTCTTGGAAACCTCCTTTTCGTTAAAGAGTCTAGCATTACGCAGGTCCTTGCAATACTGCACAGGGCTGGCAATTGTCTTTGTTATTCCATAATTCGATGATGCTAGCATACTCAACTTAAACTCGAGAGGTTTGACGAGAAGAGGAGCACGTTTCTCCGCTGACAAGTTCATATCTTCCAGCATTGATTCAAAAAGCTCATCAATCTTCTCTGGAGTTAAGTGGTTGAGACTGCTATCTTGCGAGAGTCGGGGTGCTCCGTTAGGACCCAGGGTTCCAGCATAAGCAGTGGGACCGGCACTTGACTCCCGGCCTCTGTTGTAACGCGATGATGTGGAGGGATCTACCGAGTACGTCTCAGCAGCCCCACTACCTCCCCCACTTACATCTTTCTTGCGTAGCGAAAGCATATTCTTGAAGCCCTTTTTCGAATCTTTCTTTGATTCTCTTCTGCCATCCATGATTTACAACAGATCTGTAAAATGGATGCAAAGAATGATATTGAACGATTCAAGTGAGGAAAAGAAGAGATTGACGCGAAACACCACACCAGAAGAACGTGCAAAGAATAAACTCAGTGTAGATGGACTACACGTCGGTGTTAAACAACAAAAAGAGGATTGATGGACTTCAAGCCATGCTTGACTAAGGCAACGTTGTTCAAAAATGTTAAAAAGCATGCTCCCAAAAAATTCCCTGATCTCAATAACGGTTATGCATGAGAACGTAAGCGCACTATTACATAGAGGGCCTTAAAGCAGAATGAAATCGAAATCCATGAAAAACCTAATATACCTTAAATTCTATTGACATCAATTTAGCCCACTTCGCGTACAGGAACTAGCCCAATGTCTACATACCGGACCCAGTATAAGAAGTGTAAAGCCTAGCAAATGTTTTCATCGAAAGCACCGAAGATCGATGCAAGCATACGTAATGAGGAAGACTGCACAATGAATGGTGAACGATTGGCTATGAGCAATGCATACAGCAGAGAACTGCAAAAATGCGCAGCACAATCCAAGAAAAAGCCAAATGAAGGATCCCAGACCAAATGAAATAATCCTCACCACTGTACTTTGTACATCTCATTTTAACGAACAAATACTCCTTGAACAAGTAATTCCGTTACTCACATGCAACCAAGAAAAATTTTTTCCGCGCTCAATCTTCTGATCAACAAATATATTAGTTTATCTGGAAGAGTGGGGACTCAGTAATAATGACTACGCGTCAGCGCACAAAGCCTACTCAGTTTAGTTCCTGGTTAGTATATTGTGAGCAGAGCCTGGACAGTCGCGCTTGTGACATAAGTAATACAGTAAATAGTGTCCTTAAAAGTTGAGATAAGCCAACCGTGCTGAAATGTTCCTATTTTTGCCCGAAAAATCCTCACAAATAACGAAATTTTCAAGTGATCAAAAATCCTCACTGTTGCACGATCAAATGTGAATTAGCATCTTCAAAATGCAAGCAACTCTAACGAAGTTCACAAGCCTCCGGGTCAAAAGTCCCGTAGTTCACTTAGATTATGAAATCAAAGTCGAAGAAAGTGTCCGATTCATGCCAGGTGCGATGGTCATGACGAAAACAAGCTTTGAGAAAGCCTAGACAGAGCCATCGATGCTTTAAACGCCGCACATGCATATCCAAACATTTACCTTATACGACATGATGGTGAAACTACAAATCACAAAATTTTGGAGGACAAAATGATGGTTGATAACAAAAATTTGGCATTATTAAAGCACATTTTGCACGAGCACGAATGTACAACGAGAACAATTACACTGCCAACGAATATTCCATACCCTAATGCACAGCAAGAAAGATGTAATATATCGGATTACGGTCTCAATTCTTCTACATCAAACTAAAAACATCACGAGGTGACACAAACACTATAGGATAGTCACTAATAAATACGGAACTTTATATTCCTTAAAAAAGGGGGTTCTAGTAGATACTTAGATCAACTCGTTAGTACTGCTCTCAATGAGAGAATATGCTGTTTCAAACCTTCATGTAAAGTTTGCTACGGATTAAGAGGTAACCTGAAAGCTAATAACAAACCGAAATACCACTACCATTGCGACGGAGACCACTCGTGACTTAAATTGAACAGAAAAAACTCCTGTGGTTGAAGCGCAGAAGCAATGCTGAAGTATCTAATAGTACATACTACCTTTCACCCAATCAACAAAGCTTGCCATAATATTATGCACACGAATCCAAAAACACGGCAATTTACAGTTGGCTGATTTGCTTTGACCACTAAAAAATTCAAAGCATTTGTTTGCTTTTTCCACATTTTTGAACAATAAAGATTACTTAAGTCTGGTGTAACGTATTCATGATTAAAACATTTCTAACCTTTCTTGTTCTAAGGTGCGATGTCTACTGGCACATGACTGTGAGTCAGTGCTAATGAGGCAGAATCTAAAACATAGAATTTGGGATGTTCCACACCATACTACGCCGAAATGAGCGAAGAAGCTGTTGTACTACCTCTGTGTGACCACTCGATACCTGGCAGCCCTTTTGATACCCGTTTAACCCTGTACGCGCGAACCAACCTTCAATTCACTCCAAAGCCCTAACTTCTCTACTCTAAGAATACATGCACTCTGACCTACGTGATGCCTTCCCCTACTAGGAGGAAGCCTCTGAGCGTCACAAGCACATTAAGCACAGTACCGTAAACCACACTCGGACCTAAAGCGAATCGGAACCAGAGGAGCATCAGCGGCAACATCACCTACTCAAGCACAAGCAACGCAACCAATCCCAGCAATTGGGACGTGGTAACGAAGTTAAATTGTACAAACGGCACAATAAACGATGTTGAACAAAGCGAGTATTGGAGCAATGCAAATAACTACTGGCGAGGTAGAACGTACAAAAGAGAACATTGCTAATAGGTAAAGTAACACAAAATGCTTTCACATATGAATGAGCTGATGGCGTTGAGACTGCTGCCTATTTCCTTGGTTGTGTAATGATGGGCGACCACGTCGTCTGGGTGCGACGCCGTTTCCGGTCGGAAATGCAGTGGCACCGCCGCGTCGGACACCACGCTCCCGTTCGACTCCCACGGGAGTAGAGAGCCTGTCGACCCGACGCTTGCTACGCCTAGACACCCCAAAGAAAATACTTCGGCGACGCCTCGAGAGCATGCCCACTGCACCAGTGCGCGAGGCCAAGCTCCGCGTCGTGTCTTCAGGCGAAGATCCATCAGAATCATTGCCCGTTGTAGAAAGTATCTCTCCGGCAAGATGTGTGCCTCCGAGGGCCAAGAAATTTTAAATAGTCTTACTTAAAGACATCTGGCTTCAGAAAAGCAATAGTTTTGACTAATGACACGAAACTAGAGCTATCGCTATTGTTCAGCGAAGAATTCATCACAATTCCGGAACTATGAAATCTTAACCTAATCGGGTGAGCCTTTCATGGGAGACTTGTAATGAGCCAAAAGTGAAAAAAAAATGGAAACGCACCAGGACTAGCTACATAATACTCAGGTAACAATCCATTTACGGGTCCAGAGGATATCTCAAACACCATCAGCTATTCGTAAATGCGTCCTTTCTGATGGATCGCACAAACGCAATACTGATGCAGTTTTGATACCACCTTAGATAACTCGTCCTTTATTAATCAAATATTATTTGATAAGACATTGAAGAGCATCTTACCTTTAAGAAATATTCCTTGTGATTTTTTGAGCTGCTGCAATTGTTCAATTTCTTGACGCAACACGTGTTCTCCTACGAACGGAAGACGAATGAATCATGAGACAACCAAGGAAGTAGTACCTATCGACAAATTTTGCTCAAATCTAGAGCCGATCACTTAACAATGCTCTGCAAATTAGACGATTATGAAAGGCATAAAATACAGATGACTATGAACTAAACTATAGTCTGACATACTATGCAGTTGGCGCAGTAGTATATTCGCTTCCGATGGGGAGAGGAAACGAAGAAGGGGTTTTAGAGGTTCCGCAAAATTCCTGCAGCAAACAACGAATTCAGGTGAAAAGGAGATACATGGTGGATAATAGTACACAGACGACAGTATACGGATGTCCAACCTCGCCTCTTTCGACCGCAAGTGTACGTAGGCGTAAAGGAACAGTTAGCTAGTAGAAACTTGGGCTGAGTTATGAAAATGACAAGTGAAGAACCACCGACATACAAAAAATATATCAATTCATGCACATACCAACCCTCTGCTAAACAATAAATTGTTGAATTTCAAGGAAATGCATTACTCAATGTTCAAATAACCTCAGAATACTGATACACCCAACCCTGCTCATATAAGTCATCGCATTTCGGTGAAGTAATCACAAAGCTGCGACTCTAAGTACAAGACTCTCATTCACCAGAAATGGAACTCTTCACATCAAAAAAATTGTCAACCAAGCAATTTTGACGTTAGACATACAGTTCATCGCATATGTGCAAAGTGAGATAATGCTTTACCACTACACAATTTAAAACGCTTGAACAATATTTTGACACAAAATTAATCTACGGTGGTATGCAGCAATTCTTCGGAGGTTCGGCCAAACACAAATCCCAGTCCGATTGGTTCGGCAATTTTGGTTTGATGATTGAACGATTTCGAGTGCCACTGTTCTTCGTCATGGTCCAACATGGAGTTGACGGGCTAGGATACATACCAGAAGGGTGGACTGAAGAAACAACTTCAAGCGGATTAGAGCCCACACTTGGAAGAGAGAAGGACCAAATTCTAGTGAGTGTTGTGGGCGAAGACGCATCTCTACTATTGTCCTCGCAAGTAGCCGCATCCTCAGTAGGACTTGAGACAGAGGCTGTTCCTGGTGTATCCAAGGAAGGTAATGAGTGAATAGAACTCTCGGAAAATGCAACTCCAGAATCTTGAAGCGATTCTATAGACGGTGGTTGCTTGACTGTCTCTTCGGTGGACAGGTCGCCAAGTTTCCCAGACCTTTCGCCGATATGACCAAAGCGCGTAGCCTGTAACATCCTCTGCCCAAATCGCCGCTGGCTAATTAAACACCTGCGAGATGGTCTGCTGCTCCCACCGCTTAATTGCGATTGGCCAGACATTGCGCGTACATGACTATCGCCATAGCTACTGCTCGTGGCCTTAGAGGGGAGTAGTTTTGGAAGAACATGAGTCAGCAAGTTTAGCTTTGCTGCGACCAGGTGTCGCATTCTCCGTCGTCGCAAAATCTCAACAAACATATCGATGCGAGCAAGGGTCAGGTCTATAAATTAACAAATTATGACCGAGGAGGAGAGGAAGTTGGAGGAGCATGCACAAAAAATAACAGTAGCATAGGGATGCGTATGTCTACAAGCTGACACTTCATGGTATTCTCACCTTAACTATTAATAATTTGAGAAATAACTGATTAGCCTATGGCAGTCATAGTGTACAGAGTTTTGTGAGCGACCCCAGGATTTCAGGCACATTAATCAATGGGCTGATGAAACTCTAGTTTCGAGAGAGGTAGTAACACTAACAAAGAAGTGCGAATGCGACTAAAATCCGCAAAGTAAGAAAATTGGAAAATAGAACGACATTGTCGAATCATAACCAGAATGTTTTGAAAAAAGACCATCCTACTTATACCTTTATACTTTAAACACCTGCATGTGCTATGCAACTACGACCGAAAGCAGGTAGAATAAAGGCACTTTAGAGCAACTGCAGAACATATAAGTACACCAACGCACCATCCACCGTAAAAACACCATGAATTTCGTTTAAGAATGAATACTGTGATGAGGACTATAAGCAAAAATGAGTACGAACAGCGCTACATAAGAACCATTGGTAAAACGAAACTCGTACCACGGTAAAGCTCATCGTCGAGGAAATCGCTTCTTATCCGTGCAATGGACAGCTCAGCATTATTATCATAGTCCTAAAATTCGTTTACAGGGCCAAACCAAGAACGTACGCATTCGTAGTCACCTCTCTTGGGCATTAAGCCCAGCTTCTTACAAAAAGATGGCGGAACTCGAAGAAGGGCTTTATAAATAGCAACGCGCTCATCATCTAGCTGATCTTTGGTACTCGATTCCATGATGTGCCTAAGAGGTTTATGGGTGCTACTCATGATCCCTGAGATGTAAGTGGACTCGTAATGTCTGCGGCATTCCAAAGGTGACAGATTTCCGAGTTTCGCCGATATATCCAACCTGAAACTACTTACGATTACACGCTTCACTCACCAGTTTCCAAGACCACAGGATTCGACATACTCCAAGAATGCGAGTTCTTTCTCCACTGTCCATACAAATTCAACCCATCGCGAAGCTGACTTCTACAAATGAATCGCTGAAATTCGATCAGAGTACCCCGAGAGCATACTTGTGGCACCTTTTGTGTTTAGAAGACTCAGCACCTAACCGAAAACACTAAAGATTAATATTAACGTGGGCTATTACGTTGGGGCAAAGCAAGACTTCTTGGCACTGTGTACATTGTATAAAAATAAACGGAAGCCTCTTGAGACAATAACAACAGTGCTTGTTCATATCCAGTTGCTACAACCGATAGGAGACCTCCAAAAGCCTCATCTCCAGCCCTTCTGAAAGTCTGGTGGCGTTAATGACTCACTAAAACAATCAGTCTCCCAAAATAATAATTATACTAGTATTGCGTAGTATGCAACTAAGGATACAAAATCAGTTAGTAGGCGAATCACAATGCACAGTTCTTTACTTCAATCTTTATATTTGCGGATGGTGTAATTGCGCACAACCTTAAGTTTATTGGTAACATATTCAGGGCAAAAATTACATCAGTCGGGCCGCTTTTCGTGAATTTTTATTGCAGTAATATTATGCTTTGGTGTTCATTATTGTTGCTGTTTAAGCTTTATTGGATGAAAAAGAAAACCTCGTATAGAACTGGGTTTTTTGGCACAACACTAGGGCCAGGTCATTATGCCAGTGCGGCATGCCCTATTATGTTCCCGTAACTGGCACTGAAAGTCAACCCTAGCTTCGATCATTGTATACTACAAAGAAGTATATCATGGCTTTGAATTGAAACGTGCTTTCATAAGATCGAGATGATGCGGTAGCTGCACTGGAAACCCTGAGCACATCTCAACCACAAGGGATTACCAGAACTGTGGAGGACTCATCAAATCCTAGTTCGTTTTGAATTTTACAGAAGTATAATTTGTTTGCAACATAAGTGTGAGATCTTCCTTAAAAATTGCATTTCTGACTTATTTCTTCATTTTTCAAACTGCTTAACAGCCTAATTAAGTGCCTTGTAGTTTCTGCTTTTTACATTTTTTTTTATTTTTTGTAAAGTATTTGATCCTTTAGAATGTTTGAAGCTGGATTTCAGAAGCGAGTTGAGAGTTAATGGACTTAAGCGCTTTAGGGCCAATCAAAAAACCTTGAGCAATGCACGAGAATCGACATTAGCTCTGATTGTAAATAGCTATGCTCAATGATCGCCTGCGCTTCTATTTTATCAGGAATGGCGGGAAAATCGAACGGGGTGGCTGAGTATGTAATATATACAAGTTTGTATTAGCGTGCTTTCATAGGTGAGAGGCGGGAACCAATTGGGAACGCGAATCACGTGCGTGGAACCGGCGATACGTCTCCCTCCAATTGATATCTCCTACTCACCTCATATGCATCCCATTCCCAATCCTTCCTAATAACAACTATCCAATAAATTATCCGCACCCAACTGTCTCTTGAAATCTAAGATTCAGGGCCCAGAGGGTAAACAGGCAGCTCTTACGGTGTAAAACAAATGTCTACGTTGCATTTTACCTTGGCGCCGTTTTGTACTGTACTAGCATGCAATGAATCTTCAAATCCCATTCTTATGACTGCCGCTGGCGTCAAAGTTGTGCCTTAAGTATCGTGAGAATTTGATAGTACTGCTTATCTTCGCTACTTTAGTCTTTATGAATGAATGGTTGACTATTACCCGATTTTATCAAAGTAGGAGCAGCCTTGAATCTTTTTAAATACCACATTGAGGAACTTGTTGCAACAACTGTATTAGCTCCTTCCAAGTGTGCTATGCTTACAGCTATTTGAAAGACATGAAAGATCGGAGAATTCGACGGAGGAAATCAAATTTAACTGAACTCGCATCAGTCTGTTTGACTTAATAAGAGTGTTTACGAATGTGGAGAAATAGGTGCAAGTGTTTTCTGTGTTATTTCTTTCTCGTTATGTTTAAGTGCTTTGACGTTCCTTTATCAAATAACCCAACCGATTTCGATAGGCGACGCATATGTAGATTAATTTAACAGTGTAACAGTGCTATTAAACTTTAAAGGAAAGTTTGTGTCATTTCTGTCTGATGTAAGTATTTTAAGAAGACTTGTTTGCTCAATCGGTACATTCGAAGTAGCCAAACCATTTCATCCATGCTACAGCCCTCACCGTTCAAATAGCTCTGGACCGATCGGCTGGATACTGGATGAAGTGAGAACGATTTTAAAATGATTTGATTTAATTTGTATCATCCCCATTTAAAATGGAGCGGAATGCATGTTATAGTGGCACACGCCGCATTCATGGAAGGGTTGTGGTTAAGTAAAGGCATTGCTGCGTGATACTCGGTACTTGCTTTAACTCACTTTGCGCTCCTTCACACACTCATGTAGTCGAGCAGCCAATGATTGCCCTAGCAAGCGACATGAGCCAATTCCGTGTGCTTTGACAAGTCAGTGAGCACATACACGTACGCTCGCTCAGACGAATAAGTGACTAGAACCAAGGTCAGAAGACACTGTGTAAAGACAATCAAATATTTACGTTTGCACACAAGTAGTGAGAGAATGTCGCGTAACAGGAGCACTGCCCGTTACGAACGCGACTCCAGTCCTCCTCCTCCTCCTCATCTACCTTCCCGTTCACGCGCGGCAGGCAGATTGAGGCCACGTTTTGAGGAACTTGGCTTGAACTATGGCTTTGCACAGGCCGATCCAGAGAAGAATGTTGGCTATTGTTTCGTCTATCGTACGTTAAAAAATAAACTTTCTAAGGGTGGCATGGCGTGCAACATTCGTGCAGATGAAAACGAGATTAGACTTACAGAACTTGAAGGACCCTTGGACAAGCGGGAGAAAGTCCGGATTTTTACTCACGACATCATCAGTTACTACAAATTCAATCATAAGGCCAAGTTTGTCGCTATTTGTATTGATGCTTATCATCGGAGGAAGACTGGATATTGGTTTCTGTGTTTTGAAAGAGAAGGGCAGTTGTCGTATTTCTGCGAATATCTTAACTTTCTTTTCGGTTTGGATGTTGTGGATGCCTACGAAGGGCAAGATGGAGATAGAGTTAGTTACGTGGACCGAAGATCGCGAAGTGCCCGGTCATTCTTGCTGAGCCAAACAAATAGAAGCTATGACAGCGATCTATGCCATTTCAGAGGTCAGCAAGAACCTGACTCTTACGATAGTGGCTACACCGACTCCAGTAGCGAAGTTTATGCCTCAAGCGTCCTCTCCTCCCTCCCCCCTCCACCTCCTCGAAAAATGGCCCATCCCAAATATTCGCCCCAGAAATTTGCCAAAAAACGCAATTTCAGGCGTTGATGACACTGACATAAACTTGCTCACATCCCCAACTTGTATTTTTTGCAATAATTTATGCACTTTAGAGCCTTTATGAAAGTTAAGCTTTCTACACGGGCGCGCTCCTCGCACATCGCATTGTCATCCTCGTGTGGGTGTCTTGGTGAGCACCCACGTTCAGGCTGAGTGGTCAGGCTTACAACGGCGTGCATTGATACAAGGATGCGTTCGCTTGAATGGCACTCTGTCAAGCCATCCCCTGCACCGTCGAGCACCAATGTAACAACGCCCTGGTCAAGTTTTTATTATTGCAAATGGGACGTGAGAGTAAGGGATATGTCGGCCGAATGTGTGAAACTCGGCAAAGTGTGAAATTGGGGCACGTGCGTTCTGTGTTTCGGTAACTAAAATGTAGCAATACAGATTCGATAGAATTTTCACTCAGACTCGAGGTGAGAAGCAGCTAGTGATCTTTAAGTGAGAACGAAAGCACTGATAGGTTCATTTGCTCTGCTCTATCAGGAAAGCGAGCACTTGATATCAACATTGTTTGCGCAAGTTAAGAGTTTCATTAAGCTGGTTTTTACTGGCAGATTTGACTTCGTGACCCACATAGTTGGCATTTTTATAGCGTTGTTTTTAAGTGTAGGCGTAGAGGTCTTCATACACCAGAGTTAAGAGCGAAGAAGAAATTTTGCTTATTTATTCACTTCGTCTTGGCATATAAACTGGACTACTTAGTAAACCGCACCTCGTCAATGGGAATCCAGTGTGTTGTTGCTGATGGAATGGTGAGTTATGAAAGGCACAAATGGACTTCCGCAATAAAGGAATCCATTAAGTATTTGCAAATCTTCCCGTACCGGCTGTCGTCCATGAATGATTAGTGGAAAACAGACGAGGACAGCACCTAAATTGATCTCGCTAAAATGATGCATTGACGACACGTAAAAAGTCATCCTTTATTCATAACATCGTAGGCAGTTCAGTGTCGTGTCCCACAGATGACCGTCCATTCAATTTCTTCTTTACTTGTGACTTAATTGAGATTACTTTCAAAACCTTTAAATCTCCACTATTAAAATAGGTTCTTCCTGAAACTTGACACGGCACGCTTTTATCTTCTTTCACCTTGCCGAGCAGTGACTGATCGACTAACAATTGGTGGAACATATGATGGGCCATGCAATCGCCACAGGTGACCCCCTAGTGGTATGTGTGCGCGTACGTACGCTGCCAAGTAAGGAAGAACTTGCAGTGAGAAAAGTCGTGGTGTGGCGAACCGCGTCACTCATTGACACTTTATGAGAGAAGTTAGCTTTATGTCTCAAATTTAATTATCTGACAAGTGATCAGTGGTCAGCTGCCTAATGCTGGTTGAATAGACACACATTGAAGGTCGATTCATTTGCTGACCTTAATCATGAGAAAAGTGCTTCCATAAAAGGTTTAATTAAGGGCCTACTTGATCGCATTTCGTTGAAAATCAAATGAAGTTTAGTGAGTCAGCCATTAGGATCTGGTCGAAGCTTCCTCCCGCCCTCTGATTTCTGCTTCCAGATAGGATCATCTGCAATATCCATCGAGAAAGTACTGTAAACTCCCTTTACGTCACGTGCCACTTGGGCGGCCGAACCAAAGGTAGAATTTGTTGACCTCTCATTACTTTGATGAGGTTTCTGCATTGTTTCATTCTAGTCTTCGCCTTCATTTACTGCCAACTACTCATCCTTTACCATCAGCTAAGGAGCAAACCAAGTCCGTCTGCCATAGTCCTGATAAAGTCACAAGACTAGCTCATAGGCTCAAGACCAAGCAAAATCCTTTCACAGAGTAATTTAAAGAATTTTTGTGCTTGGATCGGAGTCACTTTTGTTGAGCTAGACTGCCTCATACGGAATTGCATTTCCAATTCGCGTTCTCAATCCCAAATGGTAGCGACCGTGGAGAAGTAAGAATTAGGCAAGATTCTAACGACAGGAATTGAAAGGCATTTGTTGTTAAGATTTGTCATGGAAAATAAAATGGCTTTGGCTAACAATTTTTATTAGCTTTCATTAATTCTGATTTATCCTTTTTCCTGCGCTAGTAGAGTTCAAAACACTTTCTTAATTGGAGCATCTTTGTCTGACAGCGCTTAAAAAATAATGCGTTATACTAATAGCAACAAGTTTGCTTTCACAATCAACACAGGCATAAAAATTGACAATGTTCTTATTCTTTATGCGCACGACTACTGAATGTTTTGAACAACCAGCCAAGCATACATTCAAATGCTGAATCAACAACAATGCAGCTTAAGAGCCAAAGAAATCACCTCTACGTGCAAAACACGGGGTGGAGCAAAGTTGAGCTAGTGATTTTTAGGTTTGTTACAGTAATTCTGATTGTTTTCCCACTTTTTCATTAAAATGTCGGGGTGAAATGGTATACGTTGGTTGCCATCATAGCATTAGTTATCTCCGTGGCGCAGGGTTCCGACCTGATGGCTGGTTCCGAGGCTGTTCTTACCGTCAGTCAAGCGCGTTTCGTGAGTGAGCACAGCACTCCTCTGACTCAATTAAACAAGGGAGGTAGACCGAACCTAATTAGTTAATGAAATTGTGCATCATTAAGTAATATTTTGGCTGTACACTGTACTTCATTTCAGTGGTTGCCTATCAATTCGAGATTCCGGCATATTTGTCTGTGTTTGTGCCTGCAGGTGAATGCACATTCCAATTTTCCAAGTTCCTTTCAAGTGACGCATTACTTTCACCCTTGGATATAAATTTTTATTGAAATCGACCACCTCAGAAGTTTTCTTTTCATTAAGTTTTTAACTGTCACTTAAAAATTACACTTAATAAATGTGCTGCATAATAAGCAGAACTTCGTATCTACCAATTGCCTAATGGATTGAAAATTGTTTGTAAATTTGCATACCAGCAAGTGTGTTAAGCTTCGCCTCTCACTTCTTGAAAGTCCACACAACTACATGCATTTCGGAAAGTAGACGTTAATCAACAATCGGAACTTGTCAATTAATCCTCTTTATTTTGTCAAGACAACTCTTTTCGCAAAAATTATGCTTATCCGTATGGCCATTGAAAGAGCATGAATCTTATGGCTTTTAATCAGCAAAGGTCGTTTTAATGAAGACGGCGAGCCTGACCACCTGGAACGTGGTACAATCCCACTTCGAGACGTCTCGCACAACCCTAGCCCAAGAGGAAAATGAACTTTTTTGTGCTTGCACACTAGAATAATTACTTCCAGTCTAAACACTCCTATTAAGGCGTGTTTTGTCATTATCATGCTCAATGAATCTTCTCATCCCCTCTGCAACGCTGGTAGAACTGGCGCAGAAAAAATCATCCTAAGCAAATCGGATATAATTCGAAGCACGAATCTTAGTCAACTAAAATATCAGCTATTCAAATTCCCTTGAGCGCTAAGATCTTGATCGGTTTGTCGCTTCTTAGCTTTGGACAACTTTTTCGCTTTCACCAAGCCTCCTATTATTTTTTAAAAAACTTGAGCATTCTATCAATAATTATTTATTAATTAAACAGCTTAAACAATTATCTAAGTCTCTGCGATTTGGATATCGAGGACTTTTGAAGTGGAGACGAAGAAGCTAGTGCCTCCACCGAGAATACGCCACAGGGTTGGTGCTGAGGTGTTCCATAATGGTCAATATCCATTATGTGACTTGCAACGGTGGTGTTCGCCAGTGGGCTCCCTCTTCGAAGCTCTGCTCTGGCATTAACGGAGGTCGCGGAAATCGGCAAACTCATTATTTGTTGGGGTGGGAGGATGTAGACAGAGGACTGGGCTACAGGTAGACTGATGTTTGAATCCAACCTGACCACACGTGTCCACAACTTAGTCAGGTTGTTCTTTCCTGGCTTTCGGGACAGCGAGAAGTAGGACATGTTTTCGTCATGTCGGGAGCGGATGTGGAGTTTCAAAGAAGAGCCTTGGGTGAAAGACGCTCCACATCCAGAACATGAATAAGGTTTGTCGCCTGTAAATGCAATTTGTAAGACCTCCTTTTAAAATCGAACGGGAATAAGTAGTTCATTGATGTGAGAATCGAGGATGTAATGACGCAATTTCGCAGGAATCGGTGAGGAATAGCAGTGGTCACATACGACAAATCCATGCAAGGTAAAACCGTAACGAAGAGCAGAAATTGGTA
This sequence comes from Hydatigera taeniaeformis, assembly GCA_900622495.1. Taxonomy (NCBI): domain Eukaryota; kingdom Metazoa; phylum Platyhelminthes; class Cestoda; order Cyclophyllidea; family Taeniidae; genus Hydatigera; species Hydatigera taeniaeformis. The sequence goes on along the minus strand of UYWX01020372.1, from coordinate 20,918 downwards.
ATGAATTTGAACGCATTATTTATCTTGCGAAACCAGTATGAAGTTTTAAGTAGAAATATGGTATACAGCATCAAACATTAACTTGTGGTAGCTTTAAACCGCAGGTTTATGCTGGCATCAGCTGAGTTAAGCGCTAACTCAGTACAATTAATTCATGCAATATGACTGTTTAAATTTGATGGAGGGATACGAATTGCAAAGTCCTCAGTTCCTTCGGTTAGGGGCACTTTCAGATTACATCAAAAGTAATGCCTAGTAATTCAGTGAATGGGTGCGAAACGCCGCATGGGCTGAGGCTCTTAAGATCAAAAGTAAATGGTAGTGTAGCAATCTTCAATCACCAATGACAGTCGTGTAAGGTGACGTAAGAAGAAACGCAAGTTTCTGCAGGTCTTCATAACCACTTGTTCCTCGTTTCTTTTAACGCCGATAACGCATAACTTTGACCTCCATCAATGGCAAATAAATCCTTTTCTAGTAAATACCTTCAGCACAATCCCAAACTTCAGCATAGGCAGTCTTTCTATTGTGTTTCTTAAACCTCTTTTCTTTGCAATGAAATATTTCAAATTTAAACACAGCATTCACAATTGAGGTGAAAACTCAACCGTAGGATGGCACCTGGCTTTGCACAAATACTTCTTCTTATGCGTTGGAATAACAGAGCTTAGGTTGCTCCGTTCTGTGATCTTAACTTTTTAAACATCAAATACTTCTCACTCACCACCATTTGAATTGTTTAGTTATCGAGTTTTCCTTTAATTTCTTTTATCTCTGCTTAGGCGTCAAAAAGTAGCTTTGTTTTTTGAAGCTAACTACGTAGGTTTTGATCGCCTAAGGGTTTTGGGAGGTTCAATTTTGCTCTCAAGATAAATATCACCCTATCTTATCCTGACCGCTGCCCAACTATACATTCCACAAGGCATTATTTGTAGTTTTGCAGATACACTACCTGTATAATGCTTATGACAAGTATTTTGTGTTTCTAAGGTCCCTATTTGCCTCGATTATTTAGCTTTTGGCATGTGGTTAGCCGTATTTCGACTTCACAAAGCTTCTTGTGCCGACTAAGTCTGCTGTCACTGTTCGATATTAAAATCCCCAATGAGTGGCTTTGGTGGAACTTTCTATGACAGTATCAAAGTCAGTTTTAGCGCTAGAATTGAAACTCAAGAACTGAAAAGACTAAAACTGGAAAAACACGTGTTCAGAGGTCTTCATGCTATATGCTCACACTTCTCCTTAATTTGCATTGATGGCTAGAAATTCAACTTCTTCCATGACCAAAGTGAATCGGATGAAAAAAGAGTAGTTAAAGTCAAGGTCAGTAATTGGAACTAATTTTGCGGTTTCTGCATTTGACATCCAAACAACTTGTATGGCTGCTTCTACAAAATCCTCATTCACTCACCAGTATGCGTTCGAATGTGTACATACATGTTACTGTAGTGCCTTGTAGTATAGGAACACAGTTTGCATTTCAAAATGGATTCTTCATTACCGGCGGCATGAGTTTTGTGAAGATGTCGTAGGAGATTTTTTTCAAATCTGAACGGTTTCTTGCAGAGTGGACATGCAAGATCCTGATCAGAGCCAAATGGGAAGAAGGGATGAATGGAAGTCGAGCAGGGAAACGTTGCTAATTCCATGGATGAGGGTGGAAATGTTGAGGTTGTTGCTGCTCTGCTTACTGTCGGCGGAGCCTTAACCGAAAGATCCAGGGCCTTTTCTTCCATGGCCCCAACAGTTTCCAAACATGAAGGGTTAACGTAGGACCGTAAATTGGTCCATGATAATGAAAGCATTTGAAGAATTGTATTTGAATAATGGAGACTGGGATGAGGCGCGTACAACTCCGACGGATGAGAGAGCTAAAATTTTTCAATGTGAATATGATAATAGTTGGGGTCTTTGCGCACATAAGTCAGCCACGGAGATTGGAACTAGTTGAAGACATTAAGACGATATACACACACATCGCATGCTGTAAGCAAATTTTCAGACAGTTGTATGTGATTGAGTCCACTCAATCAAGCCACGATACTGAGTTCATTGCCATGAGGGTAAAAAATTAACCTACGCTAACTCATTTTCAAATTGGCGTCGATGCTCTTGTCGTACACGTTAGCCACGCAGTCAAATAAGAGTTTGTTTTGTTAATAATAAATCTTCCTACCAGGAGCAAAGCGCATTCCAGCAGATGCCTTTACTTACTTTGGCCTGAAGCCTATATTCAAAGTGTATGTCATTCACGAACAATAAAATCCGTTATGTAAGTGGCACGACTTTGCAACAGTGTGTCAACAATCGCTCTTGTCACACTTAGCCTAACCGAAGGATTTCACTGAAATGATAGCCAAAATGAGATACAGTAAATGAAATTAGACTAGATTGACTAGTAAGCTGGACACTGATCCTAGTCTGAACATAAATACAAGGGTTAGGTCTCACCTGTGTGCCTGACCACATTAAAAGGGCAATCAGTGTTTTCAGGCTAGGAACAGGGCGTTGGTTATTTGATGTCTAAAGGGGTCGAGAGGGTTAAAAGGTCCTGCCACCCGCTTACCCGTTGCGGGGGGAGAAGTAGCGACCAGTAAGCCTACGGGTTTCTGCATGGGACATGGCCTGGCAACCAATCAAAAGAGGCTATTTAGTCGGTTAGCGCGTCAATCCCCTCGTCCATGTCCGCAGTCTTGATTGGCCAGACCTAAGGACCGGACAAATCAGAATATAAATGACGTCCTAGAACTTTCAAACGTCTATACAAGCCTATGATAATTTCGTTGTAAGGTTTATTCGCATTTTTAGAGTACAACTTGGTAACAAGTCACTCCACTTATTTTTTGTTCCACTCTTGTTCTTTAAAGTATTTGTCACTACGCCCAGAAACGTTACTATTAAGCATAAGGCAGTGACCAAATAGTTAGATCTGCCAATGGAAAATCATGCAACTCATCTTTATAGCATTTGTTGGATTCCAGAGAGTTTAATTCGCTTTACGCAACCTTCATTTCCATCACTTATCAGGCAACTTTGTGCTGATAAATTTACGTAAAGCAAGTTCTGACAATCCTTTGAGCAGGTGGTCTGGACAACAACAATGCATTTTATTTGTTTAAAGTCGCGTATCCCATCACTCTCGTGACTTAATTCTTCGACGGCAAACGAAGTTACTGGTATATTCCTCCAAGTATTAAAAAGGGGGTGGCAATTATGCCTATTTTTGGCTGATTGCATCTTTGGTCACCTCATTGTGCTCAGGCGTTTAAGAACTCTATTTGGCCCGTTGTTCGGTAAAGGTGGATTGAGGCCAATTCGTTCTCATTTTCTGGTACTCGATTTTAGCCCTATTTACAACCATTAATCTTCTATGGAAGATATTGTGAAAGGTATAGAAGAGATATTAATAAATTCGTAATATTTTACACCTTTATGGTGTTTAATATAGCTGGAAGGCTACAAAATGCCAGCATTGGCCTAAATACCACTTAAAGTTCGGTTTTATTTACAAAAGTAATGAAGAAACAGCAAGTGACACAAAAGGAGTCCTGTAGTTGCTCTGACTCCCAAGTTGTGGATGAGTTAAAAACTAAACATACAGCCTCGCAGATACAAACAAGTGAATTTCAACTAGGCTGATTAGTTTTCGTGTTTATGGTACGTACAAATACACACTTCTCCATTGCCTTTTCTTGGCATTTCCTCGCAGTCCAAGTGACTGGCTTCTCGTGGATGTGCATTATTGTACCTACGCAGCTATGAAAAATATGAGCAAGGCGACTTAGAGCCTTCGAGGTCCGGAAAAAAGCAAGCTATCAATCAGACAAGAATTTTTAATTCTTCAGCACTACAGTTTTGAGATTAAGCGCTATCCGGATTATTTATTTTAGTTAAATCGCTTGTTTTATCAGCTTCTAGTAAAGCATATAACGTTTCTCCACCTTTTACATAAAGGAAGGTGGACTTTACTGTTTCTTGCGAACTGGTTGTCCAGAGTCATTAAGAACTGAAATGCATGACCTCATTTATGAGACCAAACGACTTACAAAACAAATGGCAATAGTTCGCGAAATCCTCTTCAGTGAGAAATAGATTTTTAAGAGGGTCCCTTTGGGTAAGGAAGGGTCTTTTATGGAATCACAATATGCTTTATAAAGATGAGTTAGGCAAAGTAGGCTAAACGAGGGAGATCGAAAGGGAGTAACTTCTCAAAATGGGAGACAAAATGGGACCGAATACTCCAGTTTAATGAGGATAACTAAGCTGGTTGTGTATTTTGCCAGATGCTGTCAATACCACCGCGTTTGCTGTTTTAACTCATATCAGATGAAAATGGTCGTCTTTTCAGAGGTCACGGACACGGCGAAACGAACGAAGGTAAACGTTCAGCGTTAAATGTTATTCCGAAGAAATGAGAAGTGGGTAAAATGCGCCCAGTCAAACCTAGTCTGAATTTTGTTCCTGCGAAGATAGTTAACATTAGAGAGCAGAGTTTCGGGCCCCGGCTACTAGTAACGGCGACAGATAATAGCGGAGTCACCAGAATTACTTATATTTCAAAAGAAATTGGTAAGCTTTCGGTTTGGAAGTGTCGGATTGTATGCTGTGTCTAAGAATCCACTTTTTGCGTTAGAAATTCAAATAATGAAGTGCATCTTATTAAGTCCACCACCTTTTAAAGAGGTTAGGGAATTCATAGAAAAGTCAAGTCGAAAATACTAAGTGAAAGTGATGGGACGTAAACATGTGTCTTTATAAAAAAGAATTCCTCTATTGTTTTTCCTTTGCAAGTAGTAAGACTTGAAGAACCTCTGAGGAGTAATGATCACTTGAGCTTATTGCGTCTTGATCGGCTCTTAAAATTGCACCTAGCGAATTTATTTCTCACAAGTGCTTATGCAGAGATGTGGATGTTGGCTGTGTAAGTGTTGCTTCGCTATCAAACAGAAATGTTCAAATAAGGTAAAATAATTATATTCTGTATCCATCTTCCTGATTCCTAATATACAACACTGTTTTTAGTGTTTTTTTTTACACTTAGCGTCTTGGGACAAGCACTTTATGAATTTATGATGGTACTTTAATTTCAGCTGGTGACTGGATCGAGAACGTCTGTAACTACTCCCAGCTTCCTTACGTGGCAACAACCCAAGTAATTTTTTCAGCCTAACTCTTCCAATCTCTTGACGTTACAATTTCTGGTGCTCGTTGTTCGTTCAGAACACTCATACATATGAATGTATACCTAATCTACTGTGTTTAGGTTGCACAATTTGCAATATACTGTTTTGCAAACACGTCTGTTATTAAAAAAGAGCTTAATTAGGTGCCAACAATACATGGTTAACTATTGCATTATTAATACCGTTAAATATTTTGACGCATAGTGCTGTTGAAACAAGTTTAACTGGTACCTAAACTGACATGCATATTGATTTACACCTTCGTTTTCCTTTGTAAACCAGAGGCTGCACCATGGGCTTAACTTTTCTGATATGGGAATGTCACGAAAGCAGAATATGAGTGCCTTTTCTATCCGGTGTCTTCATAGCCCATCCTTTCGTTGTGGCCACAAGCACGCGGTAATGACACAACTAAATATGTGGTGGCAAATAAAAATATTCTCATGTGTGCGTGACACGTAGTGCGCTTAATGCATATCCATCCACCCATCACGATGCTGCCACCGCTACTGCGCCCACCCCCACATCCGCGAGACCTTCTCTACCCATGCAAGGGTGTTGCCGCCGATGTTCGTGTGCCAACGGTAGCATCTACCTTTGCCGCGTATGGAGTGATACCCAGAGAATGGTGAAGGTGGGGGGAGGGGAGGGGGGCGAAGGAGACTGGGCCGAGGCGGAGCCCGGGACAGAGTGGAGAAGAAGCGAATGAATGTGTCCACTTGAACAAGCAAGAAGACACGCAATAGCGCAAGTATAGGATTTGAGCAATTTGGGAAGACATTTGCGTGCATTCGAGACTTGTTGAGAATTCATTTAGACCACGTTTTGTGCCACATCATATTGCATTAGCCAGAATTCATGTTAGAACATCTCGTAGTAAACTCGTTACACAATATTGTAGACAGTGGAACTCAGGAATGGTGAATAAATTTGGGTCAAAATTTTACGTAATTTATTACTACACCTCACACCACCCTTTCCACATGTGGCACTTGCTTGCAAAGCTTACGAAGACTGCATTAAGAGTACATTTTGAGGTCTCTTTTACGCCACCGAGGAAAAGCTTGCAAATTTTATTACTTATTGGTACTCTTGAAGGTACCTGCCGAGGGCGGCTCATTTCATCTTAAGCATTATAAGGCGTTGACGACAAACATCAAGGGGTCCACTTTGATTCAGTGTTTTGGCAGTAATAGAAGAGGCTGTCAGAGAAGTTGAATTTAAACTCCAAAAATGTCTTCAAGTCCTGTTAAATCAGTTTTATAAAGCAATGATCCAAAGTATTATTCATACATTTCTCAAGGGACGAATCATTTCTTGAGCGAATCATATCGGAGTGAAGTCTTGCCAGGCTCCTAATTTATTTGTACTAGATGTGAGGGTATGAAGGGCATTTAAAATACGTAGTTAAACGATGCTTTGCAGGTAGCAACTTAATCAACACCAAAAAAATTGATGATTTTTTAAAACTAGGCTGTTGGCAAGCGGCAATTGCGTTAACACGTATTGTCTCGAGTACTTTAGCTTGTCCTCAAGGGCCATTACGCTATTTGTTCTGCTGACAATCTTCTATATTTCAATATAACTAAATGTGACTTAAGAGAATGGGTGAATCTTATCGTCCGCGTAATTGGTGATGCCACTACCACTAGAGACAAGGCAGGTAATTTCCTAAATTGCTAAAGCACCGACTTTGGTAGCTAGTTACAGTTGGTAGAAGTTTGGGACTGTCTCCGTTTGCAAAATCATTTTTGCACTCCCTTAACAAGGAGTTTACGTACTAGCGAAAATAAATTTTTTGCATTATAGCGCTTGGCAACTCGTCTTAATTAGAACATATAGACAACAATCTAGCCACATTGCTCCATTCTGCTGAATTTGGTATCACAACTTATAGACGGCATTAAGTTCAGATAGCGATGGAAAATTGCTCTTCACATATTGCTTTTCCCCATTCGAAGGCAAACTTGGCATAAAGCACTTTAACAGCATTCACTTTTAAGAGGGTTTTTAGTCAAAATCACTAATTTCTTCAAAGCCAGCATTAAAAAAGGGTTGTAAGAAGTACTATAAAATAACAAGATACAGGGCATCCCAACTTCTATACCGCCTTCGCACCAATGTGTTGGAGGTTTACCGAGTTCTCGCGACCTTGAATCCTCGCTATGACCGCAAAGAGATACCCCCACACTAGTGAAAATTCTTTTTAGTCAGTGAATACACTGTTGATTCTCACCTCAATAAAGGGGTATGAATGGCAGAGGACGGGTTGCTTAAGGTGAGGCTGTCTACTGCACGACTTCTAAACCGAATCGACTCATTAATCATGCGAACAGCCAAGAACAGGCAATTGACGCACTTAGTGTAAAAGGGTGCCTTCGTTAAACTAACGAAATTTGTGACATATGAACAGTTTTCGGCCATTAAAGCTAGGACGTTCTTAGGAAGCGAAGTTGCATTGAATAAATCGCCTGCCAGTAATTATCACAATGCAATCGTAACGGTAGAATACAACGATGCATTCATAATCGCAGCTTTGAGTGCCGCTGTACCGTGTAGTAAGGTTGAGTTCTTATGCCGACTGCATGGACTAACTTTTTTGGGCACGGACGAAGACCATTTTAAATGAGGATAAGAAAAATAAAAATCTGAGGATAACAAACACGAAGGTTGAAATGCATTTAGGAGTCTGGATTTAAAGCAGTTAGGCAATTTCATGAGTGGATTAGCTCCTATAGGCCAGTCACTGCCATATCCAGCAAAATCCTTTCCAATATATAAGCACATAAGCAAAAGCTTTACAGAGGGGATTATGGGCTCACATTCTTAGTAATGAGGGGATAAGGGCGTATGAAACGATAGGAATTCCGCTCACGAAGAAATGAGATTGCACCGGATGAGTATGAAAACCTCACTTGTCACATGTTTGAGATCGCTACATTTTAAATGCCTTCCGACGTACATCAATTTCTACACTTGATTGGCCAAAATCTGAATTGAATTAAAAAAAGTGCGTAAAGCAGAAAATGAAGTAAATCGCGATATTGCCCTTGAATAGGCTTATCAAACAGATGAATCTATTTTTGTTTTAATGGGTATTTGAAATCCCAACTAGACCAAGTCCGCTTTAGCACCTCTGAGAGTGGCGTGACTTGTAGTGAGGTAAAGCGCAAGGGTGACAACTCCACATTAAAGGGCAATTTGAGCTGAAGGAAGAGTACTTCTGAATCCGATTATTATCAAAGACAACTGAGTCAGCAGTGTCTGGTGTATCAGGTAACAAATGCCAAAGGGTGGAAAGCTGACGCACTCCCTTTATGCTTACTAATGCAACAATTTAACAAGTTTTAGCACTGCATTTTTGTGGTTCCTTGTTCATTCGGCCGCCTGCATGAAAGGCGGTCACTTTGATGGCCACCCTGCTTGCCGCCTCACTTCTACCCTTTCTGCCTAGGGACAAGCATTCAGTTAAGCCCAAAAGTCTTTGTACATTACAACTACCTTCCTCGAATTTTGTTTCCTAATTAAATGAAATTTTTTAATTCCTCAACGTAAAATTTTATTTACTTTTGGAAAATAAGTAACGCATAATTTCATCGCGGAACTTTTATGTTAGAAGTTTAGCAGTCTTTGAAACAGCCCACCTGCATGAGGAAATAGGCTCTTAAAATTATGCATCACTTTCAATTGTATCTAATCGCTTCAAGACAATGAAAAGAGTAAACTGTCAATGCACTCCTTATTCATCAACGCAACTCAGCTATTTGGTTCAAGCCTTCCTTGCAGAAAAGTAAATTAACTCTGTTAAAATTTTCCACGCGCATTTAAAACTGCGGATAAGTTTACCACAATTTTTTCATAATCGAAGCACCTGCTTGAAGAATGGCATTGTGCCGCAGATGCTAGACTTCCTTTTAACGACGTCAATCGCCGCTTAACATACTAAGGCTCCCAAGAAAACTGCAGATAGTAAAATTAAGTTTAACTACAACACAATGCCTATAATGCTCTATCGCAAAAATACTTTGCTGTTTGAATTACCCTCTCTCTTTCGAATGATCGAATGTGCAAGTCATTTTAATGAGCTTTGGCGTAGGACGAATCGTCGTAACCCACTGGCTTGTTCATTGTGAAGATTGCTTATTAATCGAAAGGCGCGAGCATAACAACAGCCATGCAGGACAACACTTTTCCTTCTCATGCTGCGATAAATGCTTTTGCATAGATTCAAAGGTAATATGCTATAATATTGGCGTTGTTGGTTTGGTTCCTAAATTCGAAGGGAAGCGTTATGACAAGTGTCACATTGATTGGATACGTTCTCAAACTACTGAGAGTTCATCTTCGTGATAAGTTGTGGGAAACTTTCCAGTTCCCTTTACAATGTGCTTTAATGCAAATTTTGACGACGCCACTCTGAATTGCAATTTTGCACTCCATGACTTAACGCTCTTATGTACCATAAGCTATTCAAAATGTCTCTACCGTGACTTGTTTTTACTAGTCGGATAACGTTCTACATTCACCACATTCATTCAGTTGTTATGCCGTAAGACGTACCGTTGGGACGTCTGTTTAACACAGTTTTGATTCCTCGTGTTACGCATGATTTAATCGCGACAACTTTATAACCACAAGTACCCTATGTGGGCCCATAAAGCACATGCCTTATGCCTCACAGACATGCAACGAGGTCAGCAAAAATTTGCAATACTAATCCACATAGAAGCATTACGAAATCGGTATATTTGCAACAAAAATGCTTTTTGGCCCTTAAAAAGAGTTGACTCCAAACTCTCACCTACATTTGATCTCTGACTGGTAAAGTACTATCAAATGACACTCAATTCTCTAGCCCTTTCTACTGGCTTTGAGGTGGCGACTCAGACTGAGCACTTTGCTCGGATAAGAGTTTTGGGCTTTACCCATCATGTGAACGGTTCACTTCCTTGTCAGGGATGTCTAGAAGTTATTCGCTAAGTAGTCTGTTAAGCAGACTCCTTTATAGAGTTGCTGTTCATTACCCAATTAGTAGCTTTGCGAAGTTTGCATATCACTGTGAAATTCGTATTCGTTTGCCATTGCATTTTACAACAACGGAAGTTGCTATACGGTAGAGCGAGGGTAACTACTAAAAAACATGAATTAAATCTCCTATTTTATTTCCATAACATTGTTTGATTCGAGCGTCAGAGTGACAATTTAATTGAATGTGGAAACATGGCACCCACTTGTCCCTTCAGTTCGAATTATCCATAAAAATGAAGTAAATTTCAAAAATATGTGAAATGAACAAAGAATTTATTAATAAGCAGTAACACAGAACTTAGTTGCCAATGCTTCTTCCGCAACTTATTTTACCAGGAATTCTCACGACGTTTCCAGAAGGCTTGGTTGTCATATCTTTTCCAGAAGTTGGATCGTTTCCGGAAAGATTTGGGGTAAGTCGACTTCCAGAAGTAGGCCGTACCGCCAGCGTTACCGGGGATCTCATCCTCACCAAGGTGTTCGCTTAGAACCTCCGATAATTGTTTCGCCTTCAGGAGGTCTTCATCCAGTTGCTCTTTGTCCATGCGATACGCAGAGTATGAGACTGCTGAACAGGCAATCGCAAAAGCCAGCAAAAGTGTTATTCGGCGCTCTGCAATCTGAATGCATGGAGTGCAAATCATCTTTGCTTTCTTTATCAGTGTGCTAACTTCCCAAAATGCCTTCTGCAACCAAATTTATAGGCAGCGCAGCACCAATCATATCAAAGCACATTTGACATACCAGTCGCAATGAGAATGACACTGGTGTTTTGCATTCATGTAGAACAGTTTAAAGGACGAAAGGGCTTGAGGTACTTCTCAAGATTGTCCTTAAGGAGCGGAGCATACTAATTACTTAGACCTTAAAACAAAATTATTGCCAAATTTTTTAACACCACTACTGAAAGTCCAGTTTGAGAATGACTGGGAACAATAGTGCCTTAAGCTCATGTAAACAACTCGTCCACCTTGATGCAGTCCATTTCACTGGGTATCACTCGAGTGAGGACGTTGGTCTGAATAAGAGACATTGCCTCTGTCAACGCCACTGTTCATTTCCATATTTTATTCCAATGTCAAGCCGATTTCGTACAATTTACTTACACAAGCACCTTACTAGGAAAACACCTCAAATTGTGCTGATTAGGCAATGGACTTCATCGGATTTATACTTATTGTGTAAGGCAGGAGAAATCAACTGAGTGGAAAATATTGTTAAAATTGTTTTAATTTTTTTGTCGCTTGCCATTAAGTACTGCAAATGCTTTTGAATAGTCCGATATTGTAATGTTTTGCCAAACAATGCAACAATGCGTAAACACGAGTTGTTTAATAATGGTGCCCCTTCTCCACTAATAATTCAGCAACAATAACATCCTGCAGCTACACAGCTACCGGTAAGTAATGTTTGATGTCCAAACGTGTCTACTTTAAAGCTTAATTTGCAATACAAATGTGATAACTCATAGGAGTAAAAAATACCAAATTAGTTCAGAACACCCTCAAATATATATCTATTTATTTCACATAAAAGCACAACTTAGTAGTTACTAAATCATGTTTTATTTCGTGTTTATAAGATAGCTGTTTGCATCCCCAAATTACCTGTTCAAATTTCTCCGAAGGTGTTGAATTTTACTGCCGTCCATAAAAACCTTTAGGTTGCTGCTGCCTGGCGAGGACAAGTAAAAACTCACGGCTGAAAGGGGCAGGACGTTTTTACCACCTAGTCTGGTGTCTGCAATATCTAATCATGCTGTAAAATACACTAATAGGCAGAAATTACCCATGAGTAATGGGAGGGTGTGAGGTTATGGAGGCTACGCTAACAGCTTTGAATTCTTAAGGCGCGGAGATTTACAAAATAAACACTGGCAAGAAGTCTAAGCAGATTCCAACGAAATGTTGAAGGATGTGCATACTTGGCTCACATTTTTCGGGTCTCTTGTACACTTTTAAGTAACTCAGCCCGGGGGGGAGGGTTTAGGCATTCATAACTCACCAGTATTTTAATTGGAGAGGAGAAGTTAGACAATTTTGATAAAATACGGTCAACAAATGTGGTTGTTTCCCTAGCAGATTTTGCGGATCATTTAGGTCGCGTTCCCTACTAAGTGGTGAGCAAGACAGATCAACGGTTACTCTTTGAACCTTAAAGCCCAGATACGGCTATCCATGATTGTTTTCGAACCCAAAGCGAGGCAAAGGTTTTTATAAACTACTATCTTTTGCAATGGTCTCTTAGCAATGACATATCAAACATGTCTTCTGAATAGAGTTGAATTTAAGTAGGACCCTGCAAAAGACGACCTAACACGATTTCGCAAATAATTTTTTAGAGACCAAGCATGAATCCCTTGATTGGTTGTTTTATGTCACGTTTTTTTATTTTTGTTAACCTGATAACAAATTGAACACTCAATCATGCTGGTGTGACCCTAAACATTTTACTTTCACTATGCTGCGCACAAAGAAACGGCATCCATTAGCTCACACACAAGTATGACTAGGTCACAGGCGTAAAATGGATTTTGACGCAGGAAAGTGGTCCTTCGTTGATTCCTCACCAAGGCACTAGTAAAACTTTATTTGAACGCCTAATAGCAATGTTGAGAAAAAACTCTCTGGCTTTGCCGATTTGTCTTTTTGCTAACTTCAACGCCGAACATAGTGCGGTGAGTGCCTGTGATGAGGACTAGTGTCAACTGAAAAATGCGAAATCGCCATTTTAAATGCGCACTCATTTCATAAGCACATCTGCTTCGAATTTGTGGGTCGAAAAGCAATAGAGCCATATCATCTAAAGGGCTGCTTTTAGAAATTTAATGCCAAAACCTTACTCAAAGCAATGGCAACCGTAGTTTAGTTAAGAGGAGACAAGTGGCTCGTAGATTCAAGCAGGGGTCGAAACAAATGAAGCAAATTTGGAAATTATTGCTACTTAATAATATTTAGCAAAATGTATTGCAATATGTCCAATGTGCACGGAATTACAAAAATTCCAAGGTGGTAAAATTAACTCTAAAGCAAATAAGTTTGGTCGTTTCATAACAGGTGAGAATCTGCCTTCTATTCAAAGCCAACGTGCCACGCCTTTAATGAATACAGGACCGTAAGCCACCATGAAGAAAAGAGTGATTGGAACTGCTCTGCAGGAAAATCTGGGAGTTAGCACACAGGTGCCTGAGCCTACAAATTCTTTGAGAATCACAATCAGGAAGTAAATGCGATTATTTATTGCACAATTAATCAGGAATTTGATCTGACCAGTGCTGCCAACTGCTCATCACCAATTTGCGCTATCGGTCAACGATAGTTTAAGTGGATTTCAAGTTTCGGCTAGTAGGTATTTTAAAGGAAATGATGCCATTTTATGAACGGCAACAGCAACTACTTACCAAGGTGCCAGTTACCCATAACCGAAGCGATGTTACTTCTGCCATCCTTTCGACTTGCCAGCTTCCTTTACTGATCTGACACCGTATCGAAATAAATTCCTAAAATCATTGTTCTGATATTTTTAAATTCACAGAGTATTTGTGCAAAATACTATGATAGTGAAGAAAGTATTTTTATGAGCGAAAGAATTTCCGGATAAATGGTCCACAGAAGAGCACAAAGAACTGTATCTTATCCGTAAAAAGCTAAAACAGATCATGAAGTAGTGGGCTTCGGATATAGGTGGACCATCATCATCATCATCATCATGAGTGCATACATAATTGGGTTAACAAGTCTGTTAGTTTTACTTCCATCAAAGAGCAATATCTACGCCATTGCTTTTATACCGTTTTGGACATTAATCGGTATGAGGTCTGTGTCATTAACTAGCCTGCCATGAATTGGTGGTTATTTAAAGTTGGCTTTGTGTAACATGCATTTCCTCAAGGTTTTGGACACCAATGAGAACTCCAATCTGAAGCTGCTCAAAGGAGTGCAAGAGTCTTAAAATATCAAGTTTAGAACCATGGTCTTGTCCATGTCTCGAGATTATTTTACTCAGTACAGTTTTACTAACCATTTTGAATTCTGCATTATTACCAGATTGGCTACTTAATTTGCACTAGTGTGATTAAGTTCGCCTTTATGGAGGAGAGGCGGGAAAACAATTTGAACACGAAACAACTTCGTGAGGAGTGGGAATAAAACTTCTCGGGTTGACATCAGCTCATCATCATCATCATCACTATCAATCCTCGTCAATCTCATCAATCCTCCTTCCTCATTTCCTTGCGCTCTATGTATGATGCCTAATAAAGCTGTCTCAACTAGTCCTCCCCTGAAGCCCGAGGTTTAGGGGCCGTCTCTACCGA
>UYWX01020371.1:76799-105165 GCA_900622495.1 Hydatigera taeniaeformis | reverse complement strand
CGACATTAAACTGTTGTAATGCCGGAAGAATTCCAGCTAGGAATTATTCCTGTTTTTTTTTTTTAAATTCTCCAAAAACGTAGTATAACAAGGTGAAAGGAAGACTGTATCTCTCCGGTTAAGGAACTTATCAGCGGTTGGGGTTCCATTGCCATCCAACATTTTTTAAGGATGTCATCCTTGTCAGAATGCAAAAGAGGTGCCACCACAGATGGCATAAATCAATTTACAATTATTTAATCTGTCTGAGTGAAATTCTATTAAGCATGTTCTTATGGATAAGTAATAATATGCAACCTCCATTTGGGGTCACTTTTAAAAGTATGCCTCCTGACTCTTCAGTTACACGAACACCGTCTTGCTTAAAACTGCAGAGTGGTATTCTCAGGAAGTGGTCTTCACAACAATTGTGGCAAAAAGGGTTCATCCATTTAACGTCATTCCTATACATTCAGTCATTGTATGCATCAATCACTTGCTACTTGAATAGTGGTAGTAGCAGTATAAGAACTTTTTTATAATCATGTTTCGATGCTTGATTAAGCGGAACTTTATCATTTTGATCCATGTATCTGTTAATTTCCCCCATGACATTTATCGAGTAGACACTAATTCTTCCAAATGTAATGTCCTAGATAAATGGAGTGAAATTTAACTGCGTTAGTGCTAAATTTTAAACATATTTTTTATTGTTCAGTCATTATTCTCCTGCTCAATTAAATCTTTTGCACATAAAATACTTATGGATGTGTGAGTTCAAGTTAAACAGATTAGGCGAAAGTTAGCTGCCATCTACTGTATCCCACAGCATAGTGGATAAAATGGAGCAATCGATTTGTCTACATTTTAATCAACCCTGAATTCTACTAAAGGCAAGTCTCCTCTGTGCACAGACTAAAATTTCTAGGTTTTGTTTTACTCGACCGCATTTTTATGTTCGAAAATTGCAATACTTTATTAATTATTTAGTTATTGGACAATTTTAGCCAGGTTTTTTGGCACAATCCGATCTTTTCAAACTTCATCTGGATTTATAAAACCATTGAGTTCGTTCGAAAGTTTTATGTGAAAAGTCACCATTGGCTAAATTATTCATGGACATTATAATGCTCTTTCTGGAAAGAGGCGCTTATTATTATGAAACTAAATACTACAAAGTTTGGACAAATAATAAGATCTTTGAAACCGGTGGTACTATGCTAACTTGAGTGCATTTTTGTGATATCATAAGGACGGTAATTCTTAAGTAATTACGTCTTCGGCTAACCTTTCCGGAAAAAATTTTCCTTGATATCTCTTAGCTTCAAAAATCTTTTAGGTAAAACTACAATACTGTCACAATAGCTTGTTGCACCTGTATAGTTACCTGAATATGGATTTTGATAGTTGCCGGACTTTGAAATTAACTCACATCAAGCGAATGGTCAAGAGGATCCAGTGTCATCGGATGGCATCATGAAAACAAACTCTATCCACGTCTGAGTAATCGACATTGCCCATATCTGTAGCTGACCCCTCATATAAGGCATGGGAAATGTGAGAGACTTGAAAAAGTATCTCCTTCCCTCTCTGTGCATTGGACTTTGCGTTTGTGTTGTTCTTTTTAGCTCTGAATTGTGTTGACAGTTATTAGTTAAGGCAGACCTTCCCTAACGGCAATTATCCCCCTCTCATTCGTACAGTTCTTAGACTGTGTCCTCTTGATTAATACGAAACATTAACGTCCTCACTTAAGGTTGAATCAGTTGTGTGGGTACCTCCATCTTCGTGCTAGTGCAAATCTGTGTTCACTTTGAGAGTGTTTTTATTCAGTGCTAACTTTGAAGTTTCGTCAAGTTAACGGTAAAAGAAAAGGCTACCAAGTGGGACTGGTTTTGTACAGACAGAACAGAACAGAACAAACAGAACAACAGAAGTTAAGCTTATTCGTTAACTGGGTTTGGCTTTTCGAGAACAATTTTAACACATACTTAGCCACTAAAGCCCTACAACTGTGAGCCCTAACTCGGTTTTTCGGCTTTAGTTTGCATCTTAGGTTGTCAAACATAGTTTCTACGACGTTAATTGCGTGTTTAACCCCGAGTTTTAGCGGCAGGCCATTTATAAGCTCAAATATCGTGCCTCCCACGAACGACCTTGCCTTTTGGCCGTACAAGTAATTCTCAGCCCTTCGTTATGTCAGCAAGGGCACAGCTCCCTCCCTTAGTTCTAGTAAGTTGTTGCATCTTTAGGGGAGTCTTTGATCTCTGCATGATTACCAGTAAATAGAGACAATAGCTCCTTCGCATGAACTCGATGCAGAGGCAGAAAACACTACCAATAAACCTCTCTTTATCACCCATGTACAGACAGCTCTTTTCATTTTGAGGCAGCAAATCATTGAAGTTCCCACACCAGTGTCAGCAGAGCTTCGTTTACAACGCCCGTGTGTGTATGCATTTCAATAGACTTTTAAATGTAGGACGATTGTGACTCCAAGATGGCTTAAAGTGCCTGACTGTGGCATCATCTCCTCCTCTGTAGCTGCCGTTTTATTGTGTTTGTCAAGTATCTGCTAGACCGCTGCCTTTCATCCCTCTTGAGTGCAGCTGGGATCGTAGTATTCTCGCCACACCCTCACGCAAATAGTTCAGGTAAATGTTTTGACAAATTTCGCCTTTTCGATAAAGTGGAGCAAAATTAATGACAAAAATCAATAGTAGCTTAAGGTTTGAGAAGAAAATGTTTCGAGGCCATCGCCTTTGAGACCTCAAATGCAGGGCTTAGACACTTCACACTGTGACTTGAGCTGCTAAGGCATTTGACTTTTTCACTTCAGCAAATGAGGGAGGTTACGATTTCAACAGATTTCTCAATGTATTCCTATAAAACTATCCCTTCGTTGCTTAGCGGTCCTTGTTCAGAATTACCCAAATCCGCTCGCTAATAACTAGTTGGCACACCAAGTGAGAAGACTGGGATTTGAAACCTGTTCTTTTCTCATGAGTAAAACATCAATTTATTCAAACTGAAATTCACCAAGCTGTTGTTCTTTGTACCTAATGGAACGGTAACTATTTAGGCTGTCTTGAAGCATTCCCATAGGTTCACCAAATCAGTACTAACGCAAGCGCAAAAGTCGACTTCGGAATGTCAACCATAGCATATGGACAAATATACTGTAAGACCATAACAGCAGTCTTTCAGCCTTGAACCTTCGCGATATTGAAGACAGCTCTACCTACAGCATTCGAGTTCTTGACAAATCACACGTCCTTATGGTCGAACACCAGGTAAGCCATTCAAAATTACCTATTTAAATGTTCATTCTATAGCCTTCTGTTTTTGTTTAAACGAGCCTTGGATTATTTAGGTAGAAAATTTCGACCCAATTCAATTTAACAATAAAATGGCACTAACTACTTTTGGCTTGAATGAGCCCTCACCCATGTTTCCGGCGAATACTTTGTTGCCTTCCTTGCAAAGCTTTACCCTTGCATTAGTATTCTATTCCAACCTTTTTCATTGAATTTAGTGAATTGAAACGGTAGATTTTTGACCTTCTGAAGTCTAGTTTAAGTAAACTAGTCGAGTCATATGGAGAAATTAGATACAGACCCCGAGACCGTCCTGACAATGGCAGCGAACGTAAAGCGCATTGGAAGAGATTGAGAATGGCATTACCAAGACGAACCGCAAGTATGATCAATGGATTCGTAAGTTTCCGCTTAACCGAAACATCACTTCATCAAAATAGTCAAATAGTTAGGCAGTAATTTGGTCTAGTTTACTCTGCTGTGAAATGTGACTTGAAATTGGCCTTGATCATGTAGTAGAGAACAAATTTGAATTTGGAAGAGCTTTCAGTTGTTAATTAACTTCGACAGTGCATAGAACACGTCTCATGAGGCGGTCGCAAGTACGCACGCACACAGGCACAAGTACATGCACGTCCCCGTGTAAGTAGGTAACAAATAGTGCGGCTCACCGATATATATTTATGCGCATAAATATAGGCCCAGTGACTGATTGACATCAGCGCTTCAATGAGTGGACAGATGTTGCTGATGCTGCTTTTTTTAACTCGAATTAATCTCATCTAATTTCATACATTTGTGTGTATATGGGCCTCGTTCCAGTAGTTTAAACCAGTAAAAAAAAGGCTGGTCTGTTTGTGAATGGCCATTCGATAATAAATTTATTGTGAAGCTAATTTTCCAATGGGATAAGAAATCATGGGTGTTTCAGAGTGTGCCTCGTTATTACTCCAAATTAAAGCCAACTTTTCCAAGAACTTAAGGTCATTTCTGGTTCCACTTCAAAAATGGGTCGACTTTTGAAAGCAACACTTTGTTCTTTGCTGATGTTCACGCTTTCGGTGTTAAGTATTGTGTAGCAAACAAGGAGCATCACTTTTGATCGACAACAAAGTGGTGCAATGCCCCTGTGATGATACTGCCTACCTTTTTTGATTGACAAAGATTTTATTTATCTGGATATCCTGTCCTCACAAAATTCTTGAGAGAAATGTGTTAATGTCTTTTAGGTCATTTGAAGGTCCCGCGAAGCTCATCCGGGGAGTTTTGCAAAAGGTGGCTACGATATTGTCATTTGCGCTTACCACAAAAATGACATTTTAGCCAACTTTCAAGATGATCAGAAGGACAAAATTTGCCTGTCCATCAGTGCGCACTTGAGACGGGACTCACGAAACACAAGTTGCTGCATTGCACCCCTCAATTCCTCTAGCCATACTCGCACACCGTTGAGCTCTGTTTTCTGTGCCTGTGCAACCATCCTCCTTCCCAGATTCTCTTCGAACCTCACATCACAAACAATTTATGATGCCTGTGCCTTGGTTCAGCCTGTCCCCTTACTGAAAACAAAAACGTGTACGACCTTGAATTTGAACAATTACTGAGATCTTGTTAAGTACTAAATTACTGAATGCACTGGTGTTAGTGCTTAAAGGGCAAGTAAACCATGAATGACCTTAGGGAAAAGTTTTACTTATTGTATCTTTATGATCCTAGGCCTTCCGTTTATGCTTTAGAAGGAAAAAATGCGTATAAAAAGCTCAAAACAGTCTTATTTGGTTTGATCTGTCTTAGACTTTGTTGGCGATCTCGCATGTGCAAGCAAAGATTGAATCTAAATCGGAGAGGAAGTACTGAGAGTAGAATATCCCTTGCGTCATCAGATGAGAATAGAGTGACAAATGGGTGCTCGCTGTATTAATTGATAAAGCCCATTCTTATCTGGCTGATCTCAAGTAAAGGCTACTTTATGTAAAAATAAAGGGTCATCAAAATAAGAGCTGGTATGCACATAAATACTTGTCACCTGTAATTGTAGTTGATGTAGTTTTCCTTCAAGTGCGTCCTAACTTTTGATAGAAGTGCTCATCAGCTGTGGCTTGTCCAATTGGGTATTAAAGCTTGCAGTCTTTTAAGTGCAACTTTAAATGGCAGTGTCCATAGCAGCGTTATCCATGGCATCCATTCTGAAACATTAAACTAGTACGTTTGAAATTTCTTTAGAGTGGTCATCACAAAACTCATCTGCGTTAGTGCGAGCAGTATTAGTAGTCGTGATGGTTGTAGAAAGTCAACAAATTGTACTTCAATAAAATTTACACGAAGACCTATTTATCAAACCTTGTAGCAATAATTTAAGCCTTATTGTCTTTACTGATATTATTTTTACAGTGTTAAACCATAAAAAAGGCTTGCAGTTCAACCACAAAGGGGCTATTGTTTGCTGGAGGCCATGTTGGACTTTTGTGCAGCCATAACGGTGAGTGCGTGCTGATTTATGTGTCACTAAGGCGCCTCAAAATGAACTTGTCTCTATTCCGCATTAGTGTGCTGTTAACCAAGCCACGGCCTATTTGATGAATGTCCAGGTGGTAGTCCCTTAAGAACACAGGCGATGGGTCCACCTTAGGTTGATGCGCCTGCCGCCCTGTTACACGACCATGATGCTACACGCTAAAGCATTACCTCTGTACAGCAACAAAGCAGTTAGGTTTTTCTTCTATATACGGTCACGTTTTCCGTGCAAAACAAATAGTCTGATATAATAATTGAGTGGTTTTTGGAACAGTTTTGAGCGCGGTCTATTATTAAGTAATGACGGACTTCGCTATTCTGGACTGAAGTATACACAACACGGAGGTCAAAATCAAGGTTATGGCAAAAAACGGCTTGTTGCACGCATACTTTAACCAAAGACATGATTATAATTGGTTTAGCGTTGCGTAATCAGACGCACTCTCTTTTATAAACTAGAAATAAACTAAAAACCGTGTGGTGAAGGAACCATTTGTTTAGTAATTCTTTGTGGATGCACGAGCGCCTGATGCTCCGCTACTATGTTTCGTTCAAGTCTTACACACCCCAAACCCTTCAAGTATAACTAAAACCTTTCTGTCTACTGACAAGCTGTATTTCATCTCAGAAACATACCTTCATTTGACTTTAGGGAAGGCTCGGTGAGCTGCACTAGCGGCGGTGGGGAACAAACTCAATCTTAAAGGACAACAGTTCTGGTCTCCACTACTAAGAGGCGAAGAATAACGTGTCATTAAAGGATAAGTGCTGTTAATTAGGGATAAGGAAACGACTATAAGCAGAAACCTGCATTTGTTCTCTAGAATGCTTGTTAAGAGGCTGCTTAAGCTCGGTCAACAAATGCTTTTTCTTCTTTCCTAAGTCTTAGTAAAATCCTCTTCAAAAAATGTGTATTCGATGAGCTAACACTTCATAGAGAAGTAAAATTTAACTTTTAAGCTTCGCTAGTTCAAAAAGTTTCTAGTATGGGTGGGTTGGAGATTAATAATGAAGACACCACTCGAGGAGGAGTTTCACAAACCATGATGCTGTCCTCTTCCATGCTATTTTTTAGAGAAGGTAGAGTCAACAACGTCTTTTTAGAACAACATTTTCCTTTATGTTTTTTTATGCTTTCACAATCTTGTGTGCCTTTAAACAAAATTATTGCATCCGAACATCACCCCTTAATCCTCTGAAGGTCAAAGTTGGAGCCAAGTACAAATTTGATTCCCCTTATCATCGAAAAAGGTAGCAGTGGACTTAATTAGATGGAATTACATGGGAAGGAACAGAACTTCTCGTAAGCCTTCTCCTTGTCCCACGATCGGAAGTACGTTATTTTGCCCACCCTCACCTGGAAGTTACTTTCAAGTCAAATTACTGGAATCAAGCGCCACATTCTAACTCGAAAAACCATAAGTTCACTCTCCTTGTCATCTAAGCGATGAGGAAGATGGCACTCTCTTCTGCCTCTTCACATTTTCAAGGAGAGTATTCGGGTTGAACGAAAACGCAGGAATTGGAGGAGTTGGAGTAAATAAGTAGTGCATATGTTTTGGCAAAATGTGAACCCTCTTTAACGCTCGATGGCTTCTGGTCCACTTTCTGCCGACTCCTATACGGTACCTTGCATAACATTTTATCCCCTTCAGTACAATAGCAGGATGGGCATTTCGTTCTTTCACAGCAGCCTTTACATCCATGGGCCCCGTGGAAAAGTCTGCCAGTAACATGATTGATGGAAGGGGGAGGGGAAGAGACACTTAAAAGGTTTTAGAAGTCAAAATTAAGGGTGCTCAGAGTACGTTTTACTCTACTCTCATCTTTGGGGTCCACTGAGTCCTTTTTTTATTGCACGGCTCATTTTTATTTTAGAAATATTGCATCACAATAAATCTGATATTTTGTGATTAGGCGTATACCCCATACTATGGAAATGAATGTTTAATCGGAAGCCTAAATGTTATGTGAACCAAGAGCAAATGAAAATTGCGCCAGGAACATACATTATTGCCTTCTTAAGACGCGGAGAATAAATTTTAGAGGGTCATGGATCATACCTGTGGGATTGGAGGAATTAAGGCGAATCATAAAAATCAATTTTGCTACCTGCATTCCAAAACTCAAACTGTCAGCAAAGGGATTAATGTCTTGCCAAAGATAAAACATAATCGAGGATTTCATTGGTGCACAGCTGATAGTGTTAGCCAGTTTGAACATCATGGGTGAGGTGGTACAGTATGATAAATTCTAGCAACTCTAAAACTTGTTTAATTTTAACTAGCCATGTCATTTTTTATATACTTTATTTGATATAGTTTTATCTAGACATTCCGAAAAGTTGGGAACTTATAGTTGAGAAAGTGTGCTACTTTTCTCTCTCTTCAGCAGATATGCAAATATCGCAGTCAGCGAAATAATTCTGACCTTTGTACATTTTATTTTGCTTTGAGGACCTTTGCGTCTTCCACTGTGCTGGGATCCTTTTTTAATGGCTCCTAACCCAGTTCGAGCCACACTTATGCCTCCTCAACCACCAAGAAGGGAGAAAACGACACTCGCGTTTATTTGGATCGTGTGAAAAGTCTTGCCTTTCTTCAATTTACCTCCATCTGTCCTCCCTTTGAGGTCACAGCATCAACAACGAGATTGTGTGTGAACAACGAAAACGTGACTAGTTAGCATGTGATGACACACCTGGAATGATAATACTTGGTTTGGTTGTGCGATTGCATTAGTTCGATTTACTCCATTTTTCAATCAAGCAGCTTCTCTATTCGTAGCAGTCAACCTTCTGTTTTGTGTTTAATTTCAAATTCGCACAAGCCCATAAAGTGGATGGGTTATGCTATAATCGCTCCAACAGCTCTTGTTCAGGCTTTTGGAGTTGTCTTCGGGTATGCCATGCGTAGTAAATTCTATCACAACGATGAGTCGGAGGTAGGCTACAAACACCTCCGGGTCACAATAATTAGAGTGATAACTTAGCCGAAACATGCATGTCACGCAATCTAAATAATATTAATCATTCGAATCTGAAGTCATACTGTGTCTGTCATTTCATCCATCATCTCGATAGCATGGCAATTCGTGCATAAGTGCTAATATCTTCGTATTTCTTTCACACTTAAAGATTGACGAATTTCGGATGCACCAGAAGTAACTTAAATGACGGGTCATTAGTCCTAACGGATTCGCCATAAACTCAATCGAACCTGTTCTAAACTCTCCTGTGTATTTTCGCTACTGTAGAGGGTTAATCCAAGCAAAGCCTTATGTATTTGATTCTCGGCTTCAGTATCATTTGGCTCACCAACAAATTAATGGTAATGCTGGCAAAGCAAGGCTTTGACAGCTTGCAAACCTGAAAGGCTCTATTAACTCAATACAGAGTGTGCAGGCGAAGGATGAATGATCGAATAGGAATGACCAGGTACCATTAGCAATGGTATTCCTATCCACGGACACTCACACGCAAGGATCTTTTTTCATCAAAAATGCATCCTTAAATCCTTTGTCACTGCTCTTATGGCGCTGAACAATAAACTACGCGTAAAGCGCTTTCTAGCGTATGCGTGTGTGTGTATGCGCATGAACCTCTACAAGGAATAGGTTGAAGGTGGGGGAAAGGGGAGGGAGTGCGAGAATGAGTAATGCGTCTTCCTCCCTCTTCACCCCAATTCTACATATTGTCTGCGTCTCATGACTCATTCTCTCTGACCAGCATGTCGCAGCGCAGTCGTCGTCATCGTCAAAGTCGTCCCATCACTACATCGCATGTTCGTGTGTACTAGTTCATTCTTATTACCACCGGTAAGTTGTGGGCACCTCAAAGGCGCTCGTATATGTGACGATGCATGGGTATGCAGGTGTAAAAAGGAAAGGCAGTTCTACAGACGTAACATCAATTCGGAGCTAAGATAGTCGCAAGAACACAACATCTTCTTGCATCTTCTTGCATTTATCTAATCTGTACATTCTTACAGAAAAATTGAAAAACCTAACTACAGCTTTGGGTCTGCTTCGTTGAGTAGTAATATCCTTTTTCAATATGTCGGCATGGTACTCGAACTCTAAATCCATTAATCCTGGTCGTTCAAGGTTAAAAGTTTACAGTATTTTAAGCCTGACCCCCCAAAACTGCATAAGAGTTATTAAGTGTCCCACATTAGTTTCCTTCCTTTAGGATAACTTGTAAAGGAATGCTGAGTTTGGTTTGGCTAGTGGATTCCATTATTGATATGCCAAAACATGTAATAAATCGAACATTGTGCCGATACCGAGTGACCTAACCAAATTAATTTGTTGAAATTATCATTTCCCCCCTTACCAAAATTAATTGCTCTGTACTTTAAGTGTGTCCTAATTCGCTTTTAGAGCAGAAACGGGAATTGTTTCCTATGATCACCCATTACCCTGTTTGGTAAAAACCTTTTTTTGAAGAAGAAGACTAAATAAAATGGGGCAACTGTGTGCATATCCGATATTCTTGGGCTCGTTATCATGAAGACAGGATGTCGACCCACATGGGATGTTGAAAAGGGCATAGAAGTGGCCCATAGTTTGAACTTTCATGTACCGGCTTGCTTTTTGCAAATGAAGTAAAACAACGATATCTGTTTTACCTAGTAGTGATCACGCACAGGAAACTATTCATTTTATGCGTTCTCGTTTATGAGCTCGAATGATAGATATTTTTTAATTAATGCAGAAGTTGATTGAATTGCAAGATTGACTGGTTTGAAACCACCTTATATTATCTTCCAGCTAAGCCAATTATTACCAGAAAAGGTGGTTAATTAAGGCCAAAGAGCCTTTAATAAAGATGTGCGTCCCAAACAAATGCTCACCTTGATGCAGAAAATTTATCTAACTGTTCAAATAGGGCACAACATTATACCATTATGCCATTTTTTAAGGAAAGATTGCTTTCTCTTGGTCTTGTGCGGGCAAAATGAATTTGCTAAAACGCATCAAGCCTTCCTTAAAAGGCAAAAATAGATGTAAAGTAGAGCTGGGAGTTGCTAAGATGGCGCGAACACTGAGCAATCCAGTAAGAAAGCAATGGATCCCAATAAAAATACAAAATCCAATTGATCAAATTACACATACGCAAGCTAATGGATGTAAACGTGGGTCTATTGGCATTTCTAGACCCTAGCCTCAGTAAAGTGCAGGGTAGGGAAGTGAAATGAAGTTTTGGGGAACGGAAATTATGCTAGTTAGGCGGAAAAAGTGCGTCTTCTATGTCGGGAATTCCTATGCTAAGTAAAGCCGATCTTTATTAAACTCCCGGCAGCTGGGAAGCTGTGATGAGGTCGTTTGACGCTTTGATCGTGTCGGATCAAGATTACCCGAGCGAGAGAGTTAGCTAGCGTTGGTGTACGTGTGAACTTGCAGCTGAAACTACGGCGCAGCGAAAAAACAACATTTATGTAGCGATGTCAGCAACTAAAAGACCAAGTGGAATACAAAGTGGCTTGGTTGAAACAGTCAGGGCATCTAAAAGTTCGTGGTAATTTTAAAATATATTCAAATTAAAAGCTGCTACGACAATTATGGCATTTGTTCTGAAGTCCATGCAAGTGAGGCGTTTCCATTCAACGAGAAATGAAAATGCAAACAATTGCGGGGAGTTGAGACATGAAAATGCAAAGGCCACAGTGCATGATGTGCTAGTCATTCGAAACAGGGATGGCAACGTGCGTGATCTTTTATGAGGTGGGAAAACATAAACGAACTTGGTGGAAATCGCGATTACAAAGCATTATTTTCTACGTAAGAAAGTGGATTTGCATTACAGATCCCAGGCTGAACTAGCCTCCTTATAACCTGCAGACAAGAGTATTAAAACCAAAACTTGCCTATGTCTTTGCTTAAAAAGCAATTAACATATCCATTTTCTCACTCCAAAACACTAATATTGTAATGATTTGCCAACCTATTTAACGCCTCGTTTCGGCTTTCATGCGCCTAAGCCCAGCTTTCATTCTTGAGCCAGCTCTGGGTCATAGCAGTACCCTCTCCTCAGCCAGTATTGGCATCGGCCATACAGTTGTTCAATGGTATGATCCTCTTCTGACATTGGAGAATATTCAGAACAACAAACTTGACCATAAGTAGTAACACACCTTAATTCCATTCCCAAAAGCTAGACATTAGCACTGCTGAAGAAGTGTGTATGCTGCAAACACAATCATTTGTAACAACTCCAAACAAAGGGTTATAAATGCCAACCGCTCTTCATCTTTTCCACGAATGGTATTGGATCTATTTTTGTGGGAGTGAAAAATCGGGTAGGTTTGTTCAGGATATGTCTGAGGTACCTATGTAAAAAGTCAATTGTGTGAACACAGATTGATGATTGGCTGGAGAGCATTAAAATTAGAACAAATTGGGAGAGGACGATAAAAACCATTTATGAAATGCGTCCACTTCTAGACATTCATTCAAAATGGCCAGGACTCTCGTTCATCATTCACTTTCAAAAGTATGAACCTAAGTAGCGTTGCAGTTGTAAACGATCCCAGCTGCATCTATTTTAAATAACTGCCGTGATTTTTTCGTTTGTGTTCCTCTACAAGACCAGCGTGGAAGGATAATTGGGGTGAGAATTGAGAACTATGCTCAAAACAAGTTGCTGTTATTGTCTGTTCACCCACATACTGAGAGGACGCAAGACCCCATACTTGAAGTTTTACTCAATACCATGGCCTTTAGGCCACGCCAGTAGCCCTGTTCTGATGTACTTTGGCTAGGACTGTTACTTTAGAGCTACACCTTCTTTGCCTTTTGAAGGAGTCAAAGACCACCGCGTTACTTTAGAAATTAAACTTCTGCCATTTTCGAACAGACGGACTTCAACCTGGAAGCAAATGTTGGTTTCCTTTAGAGTGGCCATTCTTTTCCTTATAAACCATTTTGAATTGTAAGCTTGCAGGAAATATTCATCATTCGTTGCCGTGATTAATCTGCCTAATTAATGGAGGCCTCACGTGAATACCAGTCTTCACATGTGAATTGTTCTTGGGCAAGACAATATAGATTTGCAGTAAAAATTACACATTTTATTAAAGTGGAAAATGAGGTAGGTGTTCTTACTCAGCATTATTTCGAAGTGAAATCACATGACCTAACAAGTCAACAAGTTGTTTGATACAAATGTGTCTTGCGTGAATGGAATCACCTGAGTTTACTTGTCATCTAGTCGAGACAGTTTTACCATATTTTGCGAACCCCGGTTTACATCACTCGTCCCTTCTTGGTACAGAGATACCGCGCTCAGCAAGCCCCAATGTGAGTCGACCATACTTAAGTGGAAATCCACGCGAAAACGTCTAGCTTGGGTAGATATTCATCCTAAATCTTACTTTTGTGATGGAAATACCTGTAACACTATTTTCTGCACTCTGTGATGCAAAGCCTGGTGTTACTCATTTCCAAGATGTTACGAAATCTCCTTATCTACACATTCGTTATTATAGAAATCACCTCTGGGAGAGCATTTTGGGGAATGCAGGTAAGTACACTGCAGTCGAATCAGTTGTTTCAGGCATCCCTACTTGGTAAATTTCCCAACAACTTTCCATGCGTCTTTATAACGTAGACCCACCACTAGAAAGTTTATAAAGTGATTAGTCCACTTGGCTAATTAGTAGATCAGCTGACTATTAGGTCTTTGTTCGCCTTTACTTCCTCGACATTGATGCAAGGACCTCACACATGTGACAAATGTTTGTCCGAATTTGCCCTTTGGGAATGGTATGCGGAAAGTATTGTATTTTGTCCAGCAAGTTTGACAAAATTTACCCTTGCGTGATGACGATGAGTAAAGTACATAGTTTCCTAGAATCGTGTGATCAGATTGCCTGTTGCGCAGAAACATGTATTCAGGCAAACATTTATTGTAACCTGTTCAGTTTTTAATGGTCTTAACCTTATTCAAATGGTGTAGTTGAACAACTACTGAGTGCAGTTCTTCAAATAAAACGTTCGTTATTTATCGCAAGTCCAACGAGTTTTCGAATTATTACTGATACTGGAAACTTGCTACACTCTGAGATAAATCAAGTTCTAAATTAAGGGACAAAAGACGTTTAAAGTCTTTATAACAGGCGTGTAATTGAAAGTAAGTATTGCGTTTATTAGTGAGAAACCTGAAGGGCATGCACAGTAGGACTAGAAGTAAAGCAGCCACCCGCCTGACAGGTGATCAATTTCCCACTTTGCGCACTAACGTCCAGGCGCCCACACTGCTGTCTTCTCCTAAAAAGCAACATCGACGAGTGTTGACCTTGAGCCCTACCCAATCGGGAGAGTTAAAGCAGCTACCATAGCTCCACATGCTCGCCCCTTTTGCAGATGCCATTTACAGTGCGATGGAAGGTAGTACTGGGCGGCAATAATTGAGGCGGACAATGAATATGAACATGAGTCTAGTACCCTTTCGTAAGCACGAAGGGAATTTTAGTGTATGGGCAAAAGAACTCTTCTAAAATTGGTGCAGCTGTTTGTTAAGGGATTTCCTAGCGAGTCCTCGTTGATCAATTGTTTCCTGTAAATTGTCTGGTATGCTTTATTGATGCCGTAGTGACATGTTTAAGGCTATAACGACCAGATTATGGGATGTCAAAGTGAGGCATCAGGAATGACTGATGAGTAACTGTGACTGAGTGCTATCCAGTTTCAATTACTCGAGTGAAAAATTTAGACTAATGTGTCAAAGTCTCTAAAGCGCAACCGTTTGATTCTCCTCCTTCCCTCTTTTGACAGGTTTTGCCTATTAGGAATAATTATTCATCCATTTCTCAATACCATTCCATGGAGGTCAGTGGAAAACATTTAAAGGGAGTGCCATTAGTGTAGTTCCCTGGATCTTCCCTGAAGTCTAAATGTGAAAGCATCATTTCATTGTGTACAGGAGACTTTGATAAGAGCTTAGCGTGGCCTACTTACATGATCTGTTGGTTATTCTCCCTAGGAAAATTGAAAACTCTGATTTCTAAAGCCCTGCAAAAGTGAAGCAACAGGTTTAATAAGCCATCTGCTTTTGTCATTAAAGGTCTTATTGACCAACATTCACGAATAACGCGTGTTCTCCATAGTGCCTCGTGCTTCATGGACTAGAAAAGCCTATTTCATTAAGCGAAATTTAAAAAATTAGTCGCTTTTGCCACAACAAATGATGCTGAGAGAATGCGAGAATTGGTAGTTGCACTTATGACGGACACCATAATTTATTGTCACTTGGCTAGATCATGGCTTTAAACTTATGTTCCGCTTTTGTTTAACTTAAAGCGGGATCTAAACTCGAGATCGTGCTTTCCTCGTTAGGTAGAAGTTAATCCAAAACTGGATGAAAGGTTGTGCGATTGTGTCCACATTAAAGTAACTTTATGGGACCTAAAATTGGGGAAGAAAGAGGACACTGAGGCTCTAGTGTTACGTTAATGGCAGCTCTGCTTTTTCAGTTGCCACATGGACTCCACTCCTGCAGTCATGCAACCGGAATATTCTTTAGGTCCAATCTACCAAGCATCCCATTGTCCTTAGGAAATTATTTTTGCAAAAAGATTACCTATGTGAAGAATAGGGGAATTCCTTTCTATTCCGCGATATATAGTTTAATCAAAATCCAGTAGAAAATGCGTTTTTGGAAAGTACATCAGACCTGAAATGACATTTGATTTAGGACGCCTGAGGCTGTGCTAAGCATTAGCTTTTACTTGGCAAACGGACTTCATGGGCTGTAATTACAAGACCACGGCCTAGGAATTCGAAAGCAGTTCAAGTGTTCTCAAACGATTTTTAGAGGTGAGCAAAGCATGGGTCCTTATCGCCTAGCCTATCCAGGCTGTAAAAAGCCTTGCATCTGCATTGCTCACCTCTAAGCATAGTGAAGATTCTCAGTTAAATCATGAATTTGCAAACTTCTGTGCTTTAATTAGTTTAGCCCATTTGGTAAGGAAAAGATTCGATTATAGGCGATCATAAAACCAAATGCATATCTCGACTGCGGATACCCGTGTCACCGATTAAATAACCATCACAGTGACATCTCCATCCCGACGATTAACAATGGAGGAGGCCTTAAGCTAAAGGAATTAAAATTAATGATCTTGGCGTTTTAATTAATCTAATAAGTGAGATTGTGGAAGAATTCAATTACTTCTTCTGGGAACTGCCATATTCAAGACTGAGGAATGAATGTAGCCTTAAGGTTCTTAAGTCTTCTTGTTTAAATAATCGTTTTAACACATGGCTTTCAGTGCATAAGCCAAATTGGTCGTAAAAATTCATGACCTTAGAAATAGGGTTTTAATCTTTAAACCAAACATTTCTAAGCATGTTTATGACTCAGGCATTAAAGTCTCCTTGGGTCAAAGCATAGCGTGGTTAGACTTCCTTGGGAGCCGAAGAAAACATGAGTAGTCAGAACCCTTAGGAAAACCTTCAGCAAACTCAAAAACTACTGTTTCAGAAAGGAATCATGATCTCGTACATCATTGTCAAGAACACGTTCTATTTCATCAGGGTTCATAAGAGAGCAAATCTTCACTTAAAAATGTATTGCATATGCTCAGCTAGTTTGAATGACCATAGAATGGGGTGTATTGATACATAAACAGGATTTGGAGTTCACGCGACAAGATATTGATGCCATGTGACGGCGGCAGGTTGTTAGTTGCGCGATAGTTATTTTGGAGATCATAAACCCCTTATCTTGGCCAATGAATGTAAATTTGGAAGAGCCACTTTGTGGAGATGTTCCCTATGGCTCTTTCTTATTGGAATAGTCAACTGTTAGTACGGTAGTCAATTTAAGAGTCTTCTCATCAGCTCTTTTATCTTCTTTATAAACGGCTCTATTATATGAAGATATTTGGTAGTTTCTGGTGGACGTGACTAAGATGAGTCCAACCTCTCTCAACTTTCCCTTTGTTATAGTGATGTCTCATCCTTTCTCCTAACCGTCAAGCATTCGTTGACTCTAAGTATGGCCTCATTCCCCACCTATACCATCTGCAAAATCTGTGCGGATAATAAAGGCATATTCAACCATTTTCTCTTTGCGTAGCAATCCCGTGTTTGCTTGTTAGTATGTACTTTCCGATTACTGATTGTCGGATATATCTAAGGGATAATGAAATGTTTTGGGGATTGAGACGGAAGAAACCAATGACTGATCTGACTTCAGCCATGTACAAACATTGCTTCCAAACACAAATCTTCTTTGATTAAAACGTTATGCCAAAGTTTAAAGTCATTCTTTGGCTGAAGATTGCCTCAGCCCTATTTCCAACAGTTTGATTTAGGTTATTTACCTTGAGACCAAAAATTATGTCCAAGATCGACTCTTGGATATTTGACAATTCCATTGTGCACATAAAAAATACCTTACTAGTGTGTTTAACCTAATACTCTTTTTCAAAGGAAGTTGTGAAGGTTTAAGCATGAAATGTGCATTTTCAGTATCTTCATGAACCCAGTGTGACTAGCTTGAGGGCTGTTAAATTTTGTAATAATTGATGCAGAAAAGTGTGAAGAGAAGGGCCAAAATCTTTTGTTCAACAGATTTTGTTGCTATTTATTTACAATTTATCAAACCAAAGCTACTCTTTTACAATTCTAAACAAGACTCCCTTTTTGCCTGCGAGGTCACCACCATCAGGTTAGACTGGAGGCTGTGAAATATAGATGTCAGTTTCATATTTACTGGCCCATAAAAGGCAGGGGATTTTGGTCTAACATAGGTAGCATGTAAATTTCGCACAGATGTTCGAACAAACCCTCACTCAATCCTTGATTAAGTATTATAGTCGTATTTTCATCCGTTAACAATCATTGTCACAGACACGAGCGACAGCAAAGCGCATCGATCAGGATTGTCAACTATTCGAAACTCTGGTTGGGGATGTGTAATTGTATTACACCAAGTAATAAAATGTATAGTAAAACTACTATTTAACCAATTGGTCGGGAATTTAAATCGCCCTGATTGTACTGGTCAAAAGTGCTACAAATTGCGCGTTAGAGACAGGAGGGCGAAACCCAAAATCATCAGCACTGGCAAGAACCATGAAATTCAACTGGAATGAAATTTGGCGCATTCCTATTTAACAAAAGTTTTAACTGACAGTGCTTGAATTTATGTGTATGCAAGAAAACATGAACGCGTGACGCCCTGCCCTCTGGGCAAAGTTCGATCCGTTCGCACAAGTCCTGTGGCGCCATGAGTGTTGTGGGAATGACGCCAAACAAATGTCCCACTCCGAGATAGCAAACTGTGAGCCACAATCAGAAAACTGGGCTTTTAATCG
This sequence comes from Hydatigera taeniaeformis, assembly GCA_900622495.1. NCBI lineage: Eukaryota > Metazoa > Platyhelminthes > Cestoda > Cyclophyllidea > Taeniidae > Hydatigera > Hydatigera taeniaeformis. Next base: position 87,032 of record UYWX01020371.1, on the reverse strand, counting down.
AATAGCTCAACATTGTCTCCTTAAGAGTTCAAAAGTTTGTTTGAGTTACCAAAGAGAAATCTAGGTTTCAGCGCCGTGTTAGTAGCGGTATAGGTGGTGTTGTCTTAGCAATGATTGGCGTCTGATAGAAAAATCAGTCCAACTGATACGCAAGTTTGTGAAAGTGTAGGATACTTTACAAAACGCCGAGCTGTGCGCATGGTAAACAAGTGGAAGACATAAACACTCGCCATTTTGACGGTCGCACAAACTCACGTGTGTGTGTGTGTGTGTAAGAAGTGTATCTGCCTCCGTAGCCACGGACCTTGTGCCCTTATGGATTGACACAACAGACAGCACTGTTTGTAAATAGAGGTGATCGTGTGTCCTCCTGAGGTCCAACACTGCCACGTTTAATGGCGTTCTCGCATCTGTATTTTGGTAGCTGGATTAAATGATCTTTTGTCTGTAAATTTTCCATTTATGGACCTTTATTTTTACACTAAGTGGGATCTGTTTTTCCTCAGTTCCATACTACCGAAGTTTCACTTGAACACATCACACGGTGTAGAATGCTGGAATTCGGCTGTTGGTAAAAGACCTGACCAAGTAGTGGAAGGCTGAATCACACGACACTGAAAAGGTCAATGACGCACTTACTTAAAAATAAGTGACATTTACCCGAACAACCCTGTCCAATTATTAAGCGTTTTCTACTAGTATCATTTTCGCTGCTATGTGGATATGCTTATTGACTTTTATCTTATAAGTGTATTAACATTGAAGAATTTTTAGGAGATGATTTAGCAAATTTTTTCCACTATATGCTCTGTGTCCGCCTAAAGGCTTACTTCGTCCTTGGGTTGCCACTTTCTCCAGCGCATTTGATTGTGAAAAAGCCTCATGTTTGTCGATGCGCAAAGTAAACCGACTGATTTAATCTGCTCTTGCGGGGCAACTTTCTTGCAAATTTAAACTAATTATCTGTTTTTACCTTCGTTTTGATATCGCAGGAATTGAAGGCTCCGCCTTTAAACTTCCACTGTGTGAGGTATTACCGGAGTCATACAACCACACAACTCACCCACCCCCTCATATTGTATTCAAATATTCTCATTTTTGCTCTTACCCAAATTGTTATAAATGTAATGTAAAGAAAACCTTATTGCCTTTGGGGCAGTAATGAACGTTCGCTAATATTACAAGCCTTGTAGCGGAAAATTTTCCCCATTTTTATTTCCTATTCATTTGGAAATTACATCTAGAGTCTGCATGCGGGATTATTTTGCATGCAGTAGGCGGGGTCAGCTAAGACTTGAGGCCTTTCACCATAGTAAACAAGTGTTCATCAAACATGGTAATTCTCGTCCACCTTCTAAGGCATCGAATTGAGGTTTAGGATGCCCTCACTTAAAGGCACACGGGTCCAGTGAACACCCTTTGTTCTTCTGAAGGACGCAAACTCGATAATTCAGTAGACACTGTAACACTTTACCGTAACTTGAACCATCTCGTCGTTAGAGATATGAACGCCATAAATGTCTTCCAAATGTTTAATACAGGAGATATTCACATTTGGGGGAATCGTTTATTTATTTCAAAGGCAAGAAGTCATACTTTTCCTTTTAACCTAACAGCAACAGTTTAGACAGTCCGTTATAGTAAAACCCTGCTTCTTCTACCATTTCTACTTCTTCGTTTATTTCTGGATGCCTGTTGCAGTACTGGTAAATTGTATTGCGCACCCACATCGGTCACACATGCTAATTCTGCCACCGTCGCCAATATTTGGAAAATTTCTCACATTTTGCCCATGAATATTTAAAAAAAATTGTCACCCCAAGTGATGATTCACCTTGTTGGAAGGAAACAGCACTAGTGATTCAGCCCTCATAAAATGGTCTGTATTCACGAGCCCTACAACCCGGCACTGCTTAGCCGGCTGGCGTAATGATTCTTAGACGTAATCAGTGAAAAAGTCACCCGTTCATTCTTCCACCTTTGAGCAGTGCCACTTCTAGAGTTACGTTTTGTCGGAAAAGTTCCACCAGTACCCATATTATTCTATTTGGGCCTCAATTAATTCCTTGTTCTTAATCATCATATCTTGATTTTACATTAGAATTTTTTGACGCTTCAATAATAAAACCATCTCACATATTTGCAATGGGTAACACGCTGCATTATCCCTGTGCCCAATGGTACATGTGACTTGAACAGTGATATCACAGTAGTTTTCAGTCTGACATGTCTAAGTCATTCCATTCAGGTCGTTTTTCAATTTTCTACGTTTGATTGTATTTAACCAGTTATTATGTCATCTGCAGATCAAAGGTTACTCCTAACACAGCAATTTTGTATGATTACTCTGCAAAGATTGGGTTGTCTGATTTAGCCCACCGATCATGAAAATTAGCAAAATTCTGCAAAAGTCAGCATAACGTATTCTTTCTTTGATTAACGACAAACCACAAAGAGGTAATTTCTTCGATAGTCGATATGAAATAACTAAATATCTAGGTGTTCTGTTCGACATTTCATCAACCTAATTTAGCCCTATTTTAAGTCATCTGTTCCATAATTAGTCTTTTCAGGGTATTTGATTCTCTAATACCCACTATATCAAGGCATAAACACCACCCTTCTTTTAGCAATCACCGGATTATTAAATACTTAGTTTCGGATTCGAATCCCCTAGTCCAACTATGTTAGATTATCTGTATCAATTAAAGTGCATTTAAGGAGAACAAATTTTATTTAACTTTGCCTAACCGCAGAGGTATATTCGTTTTGATCGAATGCGAACAAAACATTGAAAATGTCTAAAGTACTTTTCGTAAAGGGTCTGACTTTCGTATTTTAGTTTAATAAGTATTTTGCGTTTCAATCAGTTGATTCAAGCGTATTTCTTCCCTGTTGGAGCTCCCCAAGGTTTTTAACTACCAAAGACTGCTTACCAAAGTGCTGCGTGAAGTGCAGTGAAGCAAGAGAAAACTGTTTCCTTTTTTTTCATTCTTTATAAACCAAACAATGCGGCATAATACTCTGATGATTTGCTTAACAATTTATTATGGTTTCTGGCGCATTTAGGCTCCGATGGTTTTCTTCTGCTACCTGATTTGGGTTCCAGATTATTCCATAGGCTTTTACATTCGCAGATAACTCAGCTCTTGGGTGGTGTCAACGATTCTAAACTCAAGACACCCATTTTCATTACTATTACTAAATGATTAGCCATAAAACGACTATTGACGATAAATTCTACATGGAGGCTTTAAATGACGCCTAGCCGCGTCAGCCCTCTGTCCTGCAGGAAATTTTTTCGACTAAAACGAGAAACCTTTGCTGTAATTCTTGCGTAAAGACTTCGAACCACCGGAAGATGTAGTGACGTTGCAGCATAAAGGTTCCTCAATCTTGTAGAAGTTCATGAATTTTTTTGGTCCCAACTATGCAGCGATGGTTGCCACTATAAGTTGGGTTAAGGAGCGCGTTAGGCCAGATAGTTAAAACCATGGGAAATATGCAATTATTTGTACCATTGTTTACCTCTTCACTGTAGTTTTGCAGACATTTGTCCATCTTTGTACTATCGTTAGGTGTCTCGACTATTGGACCCAAATACATCTGGCTTTGTATCTTGTTCATCTATTCTCTAAGGAAAAGGCTTAAAAAACTACAATAATGATTACAACAGACCGATTAGCTAAAATTTGGAGCCGTACTTTATGTTTCTTACTCTGGTTATTATATTCTACTAAAAACCATAGATCGTGATGCACCAAAATCTTCCTATAAAAATTTGAACATACGATTGACAAATTCATCACCTTCTACCTATGAAGGTCGTAAGTCCTTTCGAATAAAAATTGGATTTACCAAACAAAAATGGGGCATGCTGAGAACATTAGCCAAATTTCGCAGCTATCCATTTTTCGTTCAATGAATCCCAATCAGAGTTCTGTTTACAAACTGTATCAGAATAAAGTTGAGAACGTTTTCTCACTGCTATCCACTCCTTTATTCAACAACGCTATCACGGGCAGTCTTAACATTGGGGCTTAAAGATAGTATGCTGGAGAAAATCTTTGGCCACAGGCATAACCGGGATCGCTGCAATGGTTCATAAATTCATTTAATGAAATAAAAGAATTAAAATAAGGTAACATTTATCTGCTGACACAGTACTGCCAATGAACATTTTTTCAAAGCTCCACTGAACTCACTTTTCTCAAAGTAAGTTGTGGCAACCGATAGGTAATGCCACTCAAGAGCTTTGAAAACTCTAGACCAAGCTCCAGACAGATGTATCATTATCAATTCTTTCTCAGTAATAACAGCCCTTTAAATCGACATTGAACTAATTTTGACAAAATTCTATGATGTGTTTTGCTGTGGTTTGAAAGCTTAATTTATCAAGCACTTTGAATTCTCAATCATAAAAGTTGTTTAGAGATTCTCCATTTTTCATTCGATCACAGATACCAACAACGGAGGATTGGAACCTGTCTCAGATCTTTGATCTAAATAAAAGTCTTTAGCCTTCCAATTTTATCGCCTTATGATTGATAATCCATAGTGATGGGAAGAAGATTATCCAGACATGTCCTCCGATTCCTTTACCTAAGTCTGATCTCAATCAAGAAGTGTTTGGTAAAATAATATTACTAACGAAAATACTTTCTATCTGTCCTTAGAAAACGGCAGTGGGACGATTAAATGCAATGTCCTAAGTACTTGTATAAAATCACTTAAGACTCTTATCTTCGCATGATTAGCAAGCCATGCCAATGCACTCAATCTTCACTGTACGCCCACAATTCATTTTCCGCTCTGGTACTACATCTTCGCGCCACCTTACGAAAGTCCCATTAATCAAAGTAGAATTCGCTTCCCGCATAATATTAGCCATAAAATGCCTTCTACTTTCAATGGAGTAACTTTTTCTCGATACTTTTGTTTGTGTGATTTGTTCCATCTAGCTCGTAAAGGAATGGTCGCACTAATATACATAATGGCTTGCCCATATGTGAAAAGTACTTATAGCTTCGCTCGTCAGTGTTCTCGTGCCTTTTCTTTTAAAATATATGAAGGAAGAATTTATCATGAGAGCTGATATTTATACGTTCAGTACTTTGCTGTCGGATGGAGTGTCAATTTTATTGGCTTAAGTACGCACCGAAAAAACTGCAAGCTAGTACTAATTATTATTTTGCTTCATGCGTTGGTTGTAAATAAAGAGGGAATTTGAAAGCAATAGTGAGGTAAGGGTTGCAATGATTAGAAATTTTGAGTCGTTTTAAACGTTTTTTTGGTGCGCACACGACTGGAGCATGAAATCTAATATCATCCACTCAAACTAAAAAAATTGATGGTGAGCATTGTGCAGCAGGGGTAATTTGAGAAATATGATCTGCAAAACCGAAGTAATAGGATGCTTTAGGCAGAGCTTCGCTTTCCCAAACCCATGCCTCACCATTTAAACGCTATGGCAATATTCCTTCCTTACCTGTTTCTTCACAGGTGCTTTGAGCTCTAAAGCTTTCTAGTGATAGTTTAGCTTGGATCATTCGAAGATTAGTGATTCGGAATTAATCTTTATTCTCAGGCAATGCTGAAATTAAGCTCCCCAGATTACATTGATTAGATGTGGGACTGTATAGTTTCAAAGGATTCGGATAGCTTGATTAAGTATTATAGAGAATTGAAGCATTTCTAGTGGGTCAAACTATGTCTTTATATTTCCTAATGGTCTCGCACTTCTACAGGTGCTTTTAGCCACCTTTAAGGTGGTGTATTTTGGATTGGAAAAGAAGTATATACGCAACCAAACGGTAAGATAAAAATCGTGGAATCACGGGGAAATCCGCTTTTTTTAAATGGACTCGCATCATAAAACCAAGTTAAACACTTATCTGATACTCTCTGATAAAATGCTACTTAAATAATAATTTAAGTATAAGCGTCCTAATATAATTTCTTTAGATAGGCGCTGGTGACCCATTCTGTTAGGTCCCATCTGACAGGTCTCGGTCCTACGCCCTGTAATTTCTGTGATTTCTCCCAGCAGCTTTATGAAAATCCATTCCTGGTCTGATGTTGATCGAATTACTAAGTAGCGGTGGATTGATATACTCAAAGCCCGTCCAAAAGTATTCGAAAATAAGTGCAATACTTAATTTGGTTTCGATTCCGTATATTAGGTTAGGTAAACTTGTTTAGACAGTGGAAGTGGACAAGTGGCTGGAACAAGGTAGAACGCGTTGCGACAAGGGGATGAGCGCGTGATGTAAAAGACGTGCCGCGTCGGACATATGCGAGTGTGCATGCTTGTACGGACAAGCCAGAAAACGAAGGCTAAGGTGGACATTAACGAGGAGGCAGGGGAGGAGGTGAATCATTCAAATGTTAGCTGACGTTGGTGCCTAAACAGCAATAAGATGAGCAATTCCTGTTTAAGCGTGCAGCAGACAGAATTAAGGGAACAGAAGCATTTACTTGCTACCAGCCCTTCAGCACAAACTTCACTGCTTTTCTCGCATCACCTACGCCCCTCACTAAATCTTTATACCCAATACAGCTCAAAAAATTGTATGTAATGGATGCCTCCCCTCCTACATTCTCAATAAAGGCAAGATTGTTATGAGAAATTGCTGGAACTAAATGTCACCTATAAAAGAGCAGTGATACGACCACTATATTAAGTTGATAACAGCAATATGGCTGGTTAACTGCAGTATGGTTTGCAAAAAACCGAGCTGTTGTGTTATTTTCAATGATGTAGCTTCAAGGCAGGTCATCAAATAGAATGAATTATACAACTCCCCTGTGAGATTATTCAAGTTTCCATTTTAGTATCGATTCAAGTAGTGGATAGTTCTTCCCAAACTTTTCTTAGTTCCGTCCCTTCTTACTTCGATAATAATTTGTCGTTGTTGTAACATTTAAAGATTCGGGACTCTGAACATGCTGCCAACGACTATCAGAGCGCATTACTCTACTCGTCATTTTTGAATGGAATACAAACGCAAATGTGGATTTAAGTAAGAACTCTAAAACATTCTTCATCTACTATCAGGCCTAAACCGACATCTCATTTAAAAAGAAAGGCTCGCTGATGCAGTCTAGTTATTTGGCTAAGCAGCTAAAATTCGCCTTACTATAGTCGCATCAAGTGCTGAAAATTGATCTACTTGGCGTGTTGATGCACAGTAATCAGAAGCAGGGGTTAAGCAATAATATCTTGTGATCCACTAAGTGCTGACTATTGTCTGCAGTCGAACGTGTCGTAACTTTTCCCTGACATTGTTACATTTATTCCAGGTGAATATTTGACATCGCTGACCTCCATATCTTTGCTCCGAGAGTCGTTAACAGCTCTTCTTGGGCATCCTTTTTATGGCTAGAACTGTGATAGCAGAACTGAGTGTCACAATAGGAAGGTAGTAATTTTGCCGCTTAAGTAGTTATGACTACTTGTTATCTATCATGGTGAGTTGCATTGCAGAGAACTGTTTGTTAGGCTCTGTTTTGGATTGAATGTTGGTTTGTAGCCTGAGGCGACTTAAAATTGGATAAGGTCTTAATTGATAGAATCCATGAGGATTTATCACAGTTTTTATGAGCAGAGACCAGGCCACTGTTTTCATGATTACGAACCGCCAAGACGAGTCGAACGCTCAGATAATAAAACAAGTATTTTGTGTCACAATACCGCAGAGACAGATTTATGCTTGCGGCCCTGGACTGGAGGTAACTGCCTTGCGGACTTGGAGCTAAATCAAAATGAAGCTCTCTGCTTACATAGACTGTCCTCAATTCTGACCACACACCACCTCTGCATCCGACCTCAAATTCCTATTTTTATCAACAAGCACCATAAACAGAACCCGTAATTACAAAACGTTCTAACTATCCCCAATATCTTTGGAAGCTCTAGCTAATAAATCAGCTTCATTGTCCATGCAAACCAAACCTGGGAGACGATACATCTGCAGTCCATGACAGACGTTCAGAATGATAAGGTGAAGTTGATTTAAAGAGCAGAAGGCCAGCGTAAGGGCCTTAGGTTGATCTGATGCTAGTAAGCAGCCCCAAGTTACCAACTTTGTGACAGTAATCAGCTCCCGACACATGCACCTCATGTGGGCGACCTTACTCTGAGGTACTGCGCCCGACGCTGGCTAACACTTCGCTTATTCATTTCAAATGCAATGCTGAATGGATACACAAAATAAGGAGCATGATGAGGATTCTTGCGGTACCCAGATCGGAAAGGCTTAATCCTAAACTCAAAAGTGTCACATAAATAATAAAGGATGTTTAGTTTAACTTGAATCAGTCAAAATCCAATCTGTTAATACGCAAAATGTCTTTATAAAGCAGATCACTGCAGCTACATCCCACCAAAGAAAGCCAGGAATCTGCTGGTTCATGTTATGTAGGCATGCACGCGTTTGACCCGGCTCCATAATCTCTAATCTCTTCATTGAGGTCAGGTCATACAGTAATCTGTCCTGTGTTGCAGTACTATCGAGACATTTGTTTTCAACGTGGCGTCTGCTAGCCGTAAAATCAACTCTCAGGTTCAATCACTACCGTATAAGGACTAATACGGTGGCAAATCACACCTTGGCTATTGCCAGTATCGTACACCAACTCCCAAACTTGAATGAGGTGAACTATATGTCTTTGTCTCCCAATTCGGTGATGCTTTTTAGTTCGCAGTCATACTGGCGAGAAGTTGACAGTTGCATTGTGATTAAACATCAGAGTAGTAAAGCACGGGATGTGATCATGCCATCACGAATCTCATTCATTTTTGTTTTATACTTTTCAGCTGTCAAATGCCCAATTTTCTAGTCAATAAATGAATTTCGATTGACTTAACAAGGTTGCGAGAGCAGACCTATGGGAACTCATTTTCATTATGCCTTTTGGTTAAATGGTTTCCTGAAGGTGGCGTATTAATTTATCCTGCCAGCATACTTACATAAAAAACTTAACCATAATATATGTCTATGGTCACACTTCACACTTTTACCACCAGTCATGGGTGCTTATTTTAATTTGAAGAATCCTTTATTGCTAGTAATGTCTTACACATCCTGGCACCAAAATGATAATTGCACTTTTGGGTTCGCCGTTGAGCTTGAGGCAACTATAGAGACAACTTTAAGTTTCGAGACCCTTTTCAAAACGCACATTACTACATCTAAACGTAAAGAAGGCGAATTAGTAAGGTCCAGTCTTATTTGTGGAACTCCAACTGTAGGTGATAACCACACTGCCGCACCTTACAAGTAACCTTCTAACCAGGGGAGGATGTAAGTACGCACAAAGCTTGTTTTGCATCAAAGAGCTTTTGGATGGGATGTTCAGTTGGAATTGCAGTTTAGTCATGAACACAATGCTCGACTTAGAATGAAGCTGTGTAGCTGCCTAAGTTCATCCCTATGCTCTGTGTAATATGAAGTATCTAAGACTTTCCGACTCAGTCTGTGATTTACTCCAACATATTCATCTACGTTTGAAAGTTAATGCGATATTTTCTCCAGGTGAAGTGATACGACAAATTATCGCTTTAAAAAGGAATTGGGTTTATTAAACCGGAAGCAATAAGACTATGCAACTTTTAAGAAGGAAACACATCACCTCAGTACCCCTTAAACAGCAAACTAATCGAACGGTGGAAGACGTCACAATCAATTTAAACGTTCATTTCGAAAGTTATTCGGACCCGCCTAAGTCCAAAGAGCTGAATAAGCAATTAAAAGCAAGACGCTAGGTTATAAAAGACCTCGTCCTAGTCAATTTTTTATAAGTTATTACCAATCGAAAGGATATTGTGGTCGCGTGAACGTGGTTTCGCATCCACCAATCCCGCGCGCAATTACATCCTCCCTTGTTCAGTCGCGTACCCATCTGTTCGACTCTGACGTTCACTGGCTCTACTATCCAACCAATCACCTCCTTCGCCTCGTCGATCGTTCAGACATTCCGGCCTGAAGGCAACGGACTGGTCTCCAGCCGCATCGCCTTGATTTGTGCTTGCAGTCTGCCAGAGACAAGCCTCCGCCCCACAGCAGGACCGCATGGGATTCACGCAAGATCTAGAATCACCACCTTTACATGAGGGAAGTCACACCAGTGTGCCCCTAGTTTCCTCATGGCAAATCGCAAGGACAAAGTCACAGTTAGCAATTTGTAAAACAGAGAAAGAAAACATAAGAGCAAGCTTACCAACGCAGATGC
>UYWX01020371.1:0-76789 GCA_900622495.1 Hydatigera taeniaeformis | reverse complement strand
AATTTGTAAAACAGAGAAAGAAAACATAAGAGCAAGCTTACCAACGCAGATGCAGAAGTAGAAGTAGACGCCTTCATTTATACATATTTAATTTCATATGTATGTATATATGAATGACAAACTTATTGTTTTGAGATAGATATTTAGTCAAGAGAAGGTAAGCGCTTGATGCGAAACGCGGAAAAGGGAAATAGTTTTACACAGTGGGCTAGTAGGTGGGTGTGGGCATACGTCCTCTCACGGCTATAAAGAGGAAGATAAGTTTGTGAAAATCTGGATGGTATGGTAAGGGCTAATGCGCGAATAGGACATTCCTCTTTCTTCCTCGTCTTCGAGGCACAATGACTACTCCATAAGATCTATTTTGAGGACAAGGGGAGAGAAAGGGGTAGGCGGGAAAGAGACCGGCGCAGTGGGTAGAGAAGTAATGCTTGCCAAAACACAACCAAGTCGTCGTGATGGTTAAAAGCTAAGTTCGTCAAAGGAGAGGAAAATTGGAGATTTGTTTGGTGAATAAGGGAAGGGCATGCAAGAACCTATCAGCATGAGGTTAGCAACAGGCCTCACACACCAGTTAGGCCTTCTCTGAGAAGCGCCCCAAGATTCGATAAAATAGAACAGGAGTCAGGCTGGTGCGATAGTGAACCAGGAAAGAAGGAGAACCTCTCTCTTCCTCATCCCTTTCTCTGATTTCTCATGGATTGAGGTTGCTGTTGGCTGAGTAGGAATGTCGAAATAGGCGTTGGCGCTTGGAGGGCAGCAGGAAGTCACCGGAAGTCAGCGGTGGAGTCTCGACCCCGTTGGCAGCGGTCGTCAAGCTATTTGTCCGCATTGAAGGGGATGTTGGGCAGAGCATCTCTGGAGTAGCTGCTCGGTAGCCTATGTTTGAGGATGGCCAAAACTGTCGATTCTGTTCGTTCAGCTGATATCCCGTGGTTACCATGGTACCAGATTGTCGGAAATTCTGTGATGATGGGACAAACTCAACTTTAAACTAATGTAAAATAGTTAATACATCTTAAACTTAGGCATCATCGAGTAAAACAAGTTATCGTCGCCATCCTGGAGCATGCACGTCTTCAGCCATTTCTTCCCGAAGTCCTAACATAGCGTTGGAATTGTCTTGCTGAGAGCTAACTAGTGACATGCATTTGCCTTCAGGCAGCTTTCTAGCATTCGCGAGGTTTGATATCGCAGTGAATACCCAAATCTACTCAGTCCTCTTTAATTCGACTTCTGGAACGGCTGCTTACACTACTAGTCGCCTGGTTCAAAAAAATATTGGCGTTACAGATATTTCCTTCATGTCTTTAGAAGCCACTTAAACAACGCATACTCAAGTAAAATCCGCCTTCCTGAACGCGTTTTAAAGTCCCCATAAGTCCGCACGATATTGATAGTAAAATACTGCTGGAATTCGGTAGCTTTGAGAGGATTTAAATCCACCCAACTCATTAGATAAAATGAAAGGGAAAGGTAGGCTGGAAGTGCGAGACTGAACGAGTTTTTTTTCAAGCAATACAGTTCACTGTTATCATTGATATCAGACTACGAGATGAGAACCCAGCGATTGTATTCAAACTTTCCAACGCCATTCCAGCTGGTTTATCAATCTTTACTCGACACTGAGTTACTGTACCAAGCACCATCCTCGCAGAAGTCTCAGGGACACTACCAAATTTAACAATTCCAGAGTGGTTGGATAAGGAAGGGTGAAATTATTGACCAGCCGCCAGTCCCGCAGTCAACCTTAAACCCATCCCCGTTTGTTTTCCGTTTTTGGTTTTGATCACAATGTCGTTAAAATCACAGCGATAATTGTGCAAGGTTGTGTGCGTACCACACTGACAACGGATCTCGTGCGAATACATGCACACGCACGAGAACCGAATGCGTAATTAAATGTACCAATCAATATCTGGATCTATTCCAAAAAGTAGGCGAATACACATCTACAATGACAACAGTTATCAAAAAGAAACAGATCCGAGGATCGAAGGGGAAAAAAAAAATCGGACAATTCTGCAATGCTCCCATGCCCACAGACACCCACAAAGACCGTTGTGCAGTTGATTGGTTGAATGGTCGTTATTGTAACGACTTTGATTCTACCAAGCGCTAACTTCCAATATTTTTTTGGAAGAAGTGTCGAATGAGAAAATAAGGCATAATTTAGCGTACTTCAGAGCCAGTAGCCTTCGGCTTGAAACCTTGGAGAAGATTTATCATTCTGGTAATCTGATCAGCATCGGCCACTCCGGGAATGACTCCGCAAGGCGGAGCAAGAGTGTTGGGGGTGAGGGAGGGAGAGGAGCCAGTTAGTAGGACGGCGTCCGTTAAGACCTAGGTCCAAAAAGATCGCCATGTCAGAAGACCGTACAGCGCGCAATCGTTGGAGGACAAATGTACAGCTGACTTGCGTGTGGATGTACGACGTACAAACACAGGCGTACATACGCAGGTGACCCACTTAGTCCTCCTAGTGTCCGATATCTCGAACCTTCAGTGCACATACAGAGGCCATTCACAAAAGCCTGACCGAGAACGAGGTTTAGCGTCCAGCATTGAGGACAGAAGCGTGTTCTACTAAATCTACTTGCGCACTGTTAGGATGGGAATGAAATTTCAAGAGCGATCATGTAATTGCACGCAGTCAGCTTAGCTGCAATCTTACCCAACCTCCCAGCCCAGAACCTCGAGCTATCGATTTTTTGGTTAGTATAGACGCAGCCACACAGGTGCTGTGATAAGACGGTAGCGCGAACCCGGAGATATCGACCTTTCCAGCTGCATAGTCATACGTACGCACACGCATAGAGGCGTGCATTTGAGTGACGTTCAAACCAGCGGCACAGCATGGTGGGGCGAGTCCGCGCCGTGCTTACATACGCTCACAATCGGTGGCGCAGCTGCATGAAAAGATGTAACGCAGGCCCTGAGCACTAGACGCCAACGCCACCAGCAGCACGAAGGGAGGAGATGCGCACACAAGCTTGGTGAGACGTATACAACGCGTGTGATGAATCATTAGCAAGCTCCGGTCTCATAGGCCAGCGCCAATTCGTTATAGGACCCCTTATGTGTGCTTTGCACCATACACATCCTCCTACCCAAGTGTCCGGCTGCAAAACTACCTCCACTCGCAACGAAAAATCTCTCACCCTGTAAGTCGCTAAGGCGTGCTTCAGCAAGATCACACACAGGGAAGGCAAGGGAGCTCACATTCACATGTTTCTCTGCCATAACCAGCCATGCCTCATTGTGCAACACAAGGGCATTACCTGTTTTATTATTTAAAAGTTTTATCGTTAACTGCAAATGCAATACAATGCGATGTAGTACCACATCGTCACCTCGTAAACTTTTAAATGCTGCTACATAACAACCGAAGGTTCTCGCTGCGACGATTAAGACAAGAAACAGCCCTACATAGTGCAAACACAGTGATTTAACCGTTTCACATCATTGACTTCAAATCAAACCCAACCTTACCTTCCAGAGCCTCTTATTGTCCTTCAGGATCATGGATAGGTCAAGAAGATTCTTCTCACGAAGAATATTTAGATCCACCATTAACTTCTGCCTCTCGAAGTTAAAGTGGCGTTTAGCTGATTCGTCGGTGGGTACAATAGAATTGCAGAACTGGTCAACACGCTCCAGCGTGCTGGTCCAATGGGCAATGATGCTAGGGATTCTGGGATTGGCATCAGTTGCCAGATTGATAAGCATCTCAGGAGTGGTTTGACTCAACACTGAGTCCGCTGAAAACCAGTTCTGGGACTGATTCTGCAGTTGATGGAGAGAGGACTCCTCTGAGGTGGTTAAGCGTCTGTTTTCAACCGATCCTGAAAGTAGGAAACAATACCTATTAGCCCTTGCATCATTCTTTGTGCGTGTGCATACCTAAATTTGATTAGTTCATGCTGACGCGATTTTACAGCAACCAAACACAGAAAACGCATACATGTCATACACACTTGCCACTCGAAAATTCCCAGATTCATCTGTCCCTTACTGGAAATGGAGAACCGCCAGACTAGTAGAGTGAGCTCTTTCTCGGTAGATGTGATGGGAAATCTCATCGACAAGTAGCGATGGCAGCAACAGCGCAGCTGCTCCGGGTCCTTTAACAAGCTCGCCGTTAATTGATAGAAAGGTGAAGACCACAATGATCCCAAGCAAAACGTGTCCTTGCCATGAGAATACAGTTAATTCTGCGAAGGTAGGATACTCTAAGCTTAGCTACATTCTTAACGACAGTGGTAGAGATGAGCACGTCTTCTTAGATAATAAATAATCAGCTTTGTTTCATCCTTTCCAGTCCGAAAGAATGTTGTGCTCAAGCAAATTCTGAGGAGAGGGAAGTCTCCCCCTGTCTTTGGACAGACTTAAGTAGCACGTGACTGGTCCCATGAGTGCGTTTTTATGCGAACTTGAGTCTAACGCGTGGTTGATTATGTAGCTGCATGAAACACGTACCTACACATGGAATCCGCGTCTGGCTTGCTGCTAGGACCCACCCTTGCTTTGTCTCAAGTACGACAATAATTTACAATGAGCAAAGGAACGTCAATTATTGTTTAAAAGTCCATTCTTTGGAAGTTGATTAGCTCTGGCTAGCGTCAATAAGCAAGACCCTTCAAAAGGTAGCGAAGACAAGAGAAATAACAGATCTGTCACGAGAACTTCGTCCCGATTATCGCGAGGGCTCACAACAGCCCAGAAATTTTTGAATGTATCTTCGAGCATTGAGTAAATAAAACATTAATCACATGGACCAGAAGCAAATAAAAGAAAACAGCCCATGATTCCCCTATCCATGTCAACACCCAAGCTTTCAAGACCCAAAAGATTATTTTCCCCTGCGTGCCTACTAGAAGTGGAATGAATTCCAAAACCTGCAAAATCGACACGATCCAGCTACTAAAGTTTGAGAATCGGTATGCTTTCCAGACGCATGAGAACGCCTTAAAACTGCAGTGTTAGCAAAAACACTCAGACAACACAAAGGCCCAAAGTTTCGATGTCCTAGCATGACCGTTTGAAGACCTCCTGGTGAATTTAAATACCTCATCACTGGTCAAAATACCGAGTATGTAGATGATTGGGTAGTACAAGCTAAGGTACTAACTATTCTTGAGCACACAAAGGGCAAAACACCCAAGCCTCTTCGCCGATTAACGAAGTGCAAGCTTTTCTGACTTTGCCACAGACTAAGAAACGCAAATACACTGGTTCGTGCACACAATCGCACACACGCGCACATCTGCACACAATCGGAAATAAAAAAAAGGAAAAAGCGATGGACCAAAATGATCAGCAATAGGTTTGGCAAGCGTTATAAAAAATTAAGGCCTGTAAAGGCACAAATGCACACAGAAACACACACACAAGACTGACTTACTGAATGCGTAAACTTGGTCCTCTCTACTCGACCCCGAGGTCTCCAGCAGACGCTTCCTTCTCGAGAGAGAAATGCTGGGGGAGGTGGGTGTTAACAGCCATGAACCAGCGCGCCCTCGCTTCGCACCCGATCGAACGGCGGAGATGTTGATGGCCGGATCGGATGTAGTTCGACTCAGTTGCCTTCGGAAAGACGGAGCAGGCACAGAGTCGACTGAGGGACATCGAAATACCTCTTCCGTGGCACATCGCTTATGCAAATCGAGAGGATTAGAGAAGGCTAGTACTGCAGCATCATGCACAGAGCTGGAGTGCCGCGCTCTTGCGGGTGAGCTATCAATGGAATTAAGGCCCTGGTTGGAGTGCTGGAAGAGGCTGAAATCCGTCGAAGGTGGAATCCCCGAGCCGCGAAGGACTGGTCTACTACGATGACCGCCTGAGACCTTTGGATCGGGAAAGAGGTCTGCTTCAGAGAGCCGTTTCTCTGCTGCTGAGGCGACTATATCCTCATTTGAAGGAACGCTGGGAAGGCTCCTTGAGAGGTGCAGCTGTGACTGTCCACCCGGTCCTGTCGATACCGCGGTGGTCACAGGTTTCAAACAGACGTTAGGAATGAAATCACGGCCGTAGAGTTGAGCGGAATCTTTGGTTACTATGCAACTGGGATCTAGGAGGACCGGTGGGCCGGAGGACAAATTTCGAGGCTTTGGACCTCGAGGACTACATTTTGAAAATAAACAACCGATCTTTCATGTCAAGTAACAACTACAAATCAAGACATCGAGTCTACGAACCAATCAGATATGAGTTTTGGGGGATTGGGAATGCGCAGACAACCCTGATGGGGAGCCCAAAGTCGACGGATTTTGAGATTAGGACGCAGGTGGACTTCCAGCCGGGGGTCGTCTGGAGCCTGTTGCTGATCCTCCGAAGCAGGTCGAAGAACGTCAAGAACGATGGAGGAAGGCGCTGTGCTTGGAGGTTTGTTTGTGGAGCAGTCAAGAGGCTGAGTCTCATTTGAAGGTTGAAGTAGTTGCTGATTTTTAACATCAACCATATGCCCCTCCGATCCGAGTACAATCTTTGTGATTTCGTTTGGTAAATGCAGAGGCTAAAGTAGCACAAAGTGACGAGGTAGTAGAATGGTATTTGATTGTATCTTTTCAGCGTTGTGACCAAGACGGGGACGCCACACCTTGTTAAACTTCGCTCTCCAGAGTGCGTGACGTGGATGGCTAATTCAGCAGGATGCAAAACAACCATTCAACCTACCTCCCACCTACTGGGGTGAGTAAGAAACGCGTCTACAAACCCGGTCATCTCCACTCCTACAGCAGGCCAACACATCAATCGAATGCTATGGCAGCCCAACTGCCAGAAAGAATTAATCACCCATCAGGATATGGGTCAAACACAGGTTTTACCCAAGCTTTCGATCGCATTTACATTCATGGACATATGAGTAACCGACAGGAAAAGGGATGAAAACACAAGTAATCCAAAACTACACTGAACTATCAAGATCACGATTAAGCATTGACATACCTTAAGAAACTTGACCTTAAAATCCCTAAGAGCACGGTAGGTGCGGACATCCGAGTTTTCCTCCTCTCCAGAGTCGCTACCCTCGCGTTTGACCTTCTTCTGCCGACCGGTAGAGTCGATATCGAGTTGAAGGTATGACCTCCAATTTGTGGAATCGAAGCCCCAGTGGCAACAGCCATCTGACTCGTTGACAGAATGAGTATGACCAACGAAATCCTGCGGTGAGAAGAGCTTGTTGCATGTTCGACAGACTATGCACGGCGACGAGACAGAGTTGTAGAGATGGGGATAAACTCGACCTCTCTGCATCCCAAAACAATCGTGCCGCACGTCAATGAAATTTCCAAGGGTTGCATCTCTCACCTCTGCAAATTTTATATTCTCCGTCTGTTTGGAAAAGAAGACCTTTCCATCAGTTACATTGACATCCGTGCAGGCATCAGCTAAAGTGGGTCTTCGACGCGACGATCGCAGAAACTTTAACATTCGTTCAGCATCGCTCTTTCGAATCAGGCCACATGAAGTAACCTCACCTGGCAGAGCATTGCATCCATGTAGCATTGCCAGTTGGCGAGAGGAGCACTTAGTGCAGGCAATGCGGAGTTTTGAAATGGCTTGCCCGATCTCGTCGATATCCACATCATTGAGAACAAACCTCAGCAAATGCGGCAAACAGAGGCGAACTTCACCCCAGACGTTGAAGCCCATCACTTTTTCCCCTTCAACGATACTGTAGACCAGTTCACCCGTCTCCTCAATTTCATGAACTCTTGGTAGAGAGAATGAGGAGGAGGAGGAGGAGGAGGAGGAGGAGATCGAAGTAGAAGGGATCGCAGAGCTAGACGATTGACTGGAAAAGTTTGTGATTGTTTGAGGTGGTAGAGATGGAACTATAGGTCTTTTAGGATTCAGAGTTGGGAGATTTCGATTGCCTAGCAGAATTTGTCTCGCAAAAGGTGAGAGAATGTGGGAGTTCATAGCAAGAAGGTTGAGATAGGAGGCTTCAATTTCCGCAGGAAGTCTTACAGAATCAGGGAGAAAACTAACAGCTGTGAGTGGATTAGGGAGGGCAGCCCCGTTAGTTACCCCATCGATCTGTCGGCGGAGGTTACGAGGTGCAAGAGCATTCATTGGATTAGTTTTGTCCGAAAATGAAGCTGCCTGTGTCATTGCAAAGTCTGGTAAAATCTCAGAGGCGGCTTGTTTATATACATGGGAGATTTGTCAAGAAGGTAGGCGAACAAAATGCTCCAGAGAAGTGTGTGTGAGTTCGTTTGGGGGTCAAACAGAGAATCTCAGCAGGTTGGCACGGCAAAATGCAACTATAATTGTATTAGACCGGAATGGCGCGCTGCGCGTGCAGATATCACCCTTCACAAAAAGCGTGTGTGCGCACAACCCGCGTGTGGCTTGCGTGTTGTGCATGCGTACGTGTGCGTGAGCGTGAGTGCGTGGGTATGCTCGCGCCTCCACCAATGTATGTGCAAAAGTTTCAAATGAAGGCTAGACTGCCGTTGGTCAAATAGTAGCAGAAGCAGACACGAAAGAGATGCAGGCACGCATGTACGCGCAGCAGACGTAGGATTTAACAGACTTAGTGTGTCCGTCTGGTGACCTTCTACGCAGGCTTATGCGCACACCATCCGGGCAACCATGTACACATTCTAACCAATCGAAAAGCCAGAAAAGCCATCGATTGTCCTGAATAGTTTAGGTCACCACAGACAGACGCGCTTATGCACGCACGTGAACGCACCGAGCACGTTGGTGATTGGTGCGCCTTGGTGATTTAGCTTTGCACTTTTGCAGCAGTTCATCGTGGACGCTGCGGCTTTTTCATCAAGGCACTCGCTTCTGTTCGTGGACCGTAAACTTCCATCAATCTTTGCTACTTCATTTTCCACTCATCCTTTTTTTGCTGTAGGCCCAAACCAAACGAAGTGGGTTGTATTGTGCGTCCTTGCTAAAATTTGCAATTTTTATTTAAACTAGAGTCGCAGTGTTTAAGAGTTAACCACATTCGCTTTCCCAAGGACACATTCTCTCCACTGGAGGTGGTATGAAACCTTTAAACCATTTAACACTTTAAGTAAATTATTTCAAGTAAGGAGTCGTTAACCTGTAGGCGATAAATATCCCTCATCACTGTGACGCACAAGAACGTCGAAGCTTTAAGCACTCAACCTAGTACACTCCAATACCTATCTATCAAAATCATGGTGATTTATTTTGGTGTCGCGCAACCTGACTGTCGATCCTACGCCTCAGCTCACCATGCCGCCTACGGTAAGGGTTTTGCACTTCACCTTACCGTAACAACAACGCCTTATATTTATGGTAGAGTTCAACCATCTGAACTACTGATAGCCAGCCACTACGATGGCTCAATCATCGCTAGTAGCGGTAGAGGTGTTTGCTGTGTCTCTGATGGCGGTTTTGAGACCTTAGGTCCCCACTACCGAGACTGCCGGACTGCATGTGCTTGCAATTTTGAAAATCGGACCAAATGCACTGGACACAGGCAGGCCCAGTTTAGAGATGAGAGATTTGGTTCTTGTCCCTCAGTCCAGTGCTAAGTTTGGTGATGTAGCCCGTTAGTTTGTACGACCTTCGGCCCAACACGTAGTGTTGACCTTTGCAACATTTTATTTTACTTTAAGCCTTGGCTTTTACGGGTTCGTTAGCCGATTGAGAAGTTCCTCATGTGTAATTGGATGTTTTTGGTGCTAGCCTGCCTTGCGTTCTGTAAATTTGCGTGAGGCGGTATTAAAAATGCATGCTTTTATTGCCTTCTCGCGTCCAGATACGCCTTTGCTAGCGCGTTGGTAACTAAAACGTCAACACAGGTCGACTAGACACAGGTGAGTTGGCGTTGGCGCGAATTCAAGCCAAGGTAGCGAGGATGGGCTCCATTAATAATTTTGTGCGGAACGCAATAGCTCATGTTGAACTTATTAAAACTCTCACGATTAAATACATAGTTCCACTATAAGACTGCAATTAAAAATAAGTTTTAAGACGTATCTGGAACCCAAATTTATTTCAGTCAATGCCGGCAGTTTGGTTCCTCATTTTTTTGCCTCAAGTATGTTCACAGTTTGTTTAGGTCGTGACGACGTAATGAACTGAATAGGTGTGGTATTTGGAAAACAATATGACGATTTTCGCTGCTTGCGTTATCATCAGATTTGATGTGTAGTTTACAGTAATTCTGCCAATACCATATCTTGTTCTAAGTGCTACCACCACAATCGCATTGGGTTTGCCGTTTCTGGGGTTACCAAGCGCGGTTAATCCTCCTGGCAAAGTTTGCTCGCTGTCAAATCGTCTTATGCTCGGAAGGTAGGCCGAGTGGTTGCATAGGACAAATGAATCCACTAAGTCAAGTCCGAGGCACATACTGGAAATATGTCTGCCAGAGGTGGAATACCCTGCGCTCAAGGCAATACAGTTGTTGCAAGACCCATCGTAGTGAACAATAAAACGGCGTCATACAAGAACCAATCAAATAACAGAGTATTACATATTCATGCGATCAGGGTATGCCAAGAGGATTCTGCTTCTGGTGTACTTGTTTACATAAAGTGTCTGCTTCACCTACACAGGCATAAATTCACCACAACGATGTGGAACTAATAAGATCGCATTGATTTGTGTAGTATGGTGAGGTAATTACCTATGTGATGTGTGAATTTATGACTTTAATAAGCTTATTGGCAGAAAATAAATGAGAAAGGAGGGTAGAAAGTAAAACCTATCTCGATTTGGCAGCCACCAATCAGTCACGCACCAGAATTGCTTCTCTAGTATTCTTTAAATGCTGGATGTTTTGCATGTAGACACTGTTATTACATTTCGTCGTTGTCAGAGATCTGCCTAGGACTGGTGATCGCCGTATCATCTTTTATAATTAAACTTAAATAAGCCCTCCAAAATTGTTCAAAATAGCTGGTAGTTGAAAGTCGAGACGAAGTTCTTGATCTCAACACCCTGTCTGCTTAGCCCTCAGTCAAAAAGTAATGAAGGTCCAAAAAGCAGGACTCCATTGCACTTACTATCTGGTGAGGATCGATTTATCGATGATCGAAGGGCTGCGAGTTTCTCTCGCGAGGTAGGGGGTAAGCAACCGCGGCCAACACCAGCACTTAAGCCCCCACGTCAACACTACCTCATAATTGGGTTGCCTCTAGGCTCTCTGAGAACAATTTATCCGCGAATAAATAAACTGGTCAAAGGGTGCCCGAACATGTCCCTCCCTTCACCAACCTTTCCTCCAAGTATTTATAAGCCAGGGATATATTTGAGAAATGCTTCACTGATGACAAGGGATCCTTATAAAACAACCAAGCTAGAGTCAGGAATCATTAAGTAAAGCTCAATTACACATAATTAAATTAAAAGGATAGGTAATTAAATACGTTAAAGGGCGTTTGATGTAATTATCCGTTTTAGACGTTGTAGTTACTGCAATATCGGCCTTGCTAAGAGAGATTTCATGGTCCATTGAGAATGATTGGTCTTCAACCTTACCAATCTATACGACTTTGTATTGGTAGATTAGAGGATAACTATGTCGCTATCACTTTTTTGAAGAAATACGGCTGTAAAATAGAGCGATTCCAATCTATAAGAAGAAGGAAGCTCCCAAAGCAGGCTTGTTGTAGGGTGGTGAGAAAAGCTTATGTTTAACCAGTATTAGCTCGCTTCAGTTTGGAACATAGTATCATCCACTTTGTGATCCCATTAAAGCCCGTAATTGCACTCTATTCTTAATACAAGTGCATCTTGCTCTCCACTATGGTAAATTGAAAATTCGTTGCACTGCATGCCAGCTTTAAAGTGCATTTGTCGTGGATTGAAAGTGCCGGGAGAAAGGAGGGTAAGCGCGCGAAGTAAAATACAAAAACGGCCCAGTGACAAATATGGTATGTCGAGCCAGCATGCCTCCTACACGGTCCCCAAACTAAAAAAATAGGTAAATTATTCAATCAGTTTGCTGATTAAAGGGACGTTGAAGTCACCATGTAAAACCCATGTATCCCTTAGGGCAACAATAGTCGTCACCAAAGTCCGTGTTCAACTTGGTTCTGGATATTGCAAACTAATGAGTTTCATAAAATTGGTATTAGATACCTCTGATCCTGGTTATCAAATTTCAAACAGATAGGGCTATAACATGGTGGATGGGTCGCCTTAAAATACTTTCAAACAAGATTCCCTATTTCTCCATATGGTTTTTAAAAACATTACATGACTCATATCCAGGCCGACAATTCCTCAAGGTGCTTTAAAAGCATGTCTTGCCGGTGCCACTAGTGTGCCATAAGAGTTTATCAAAACTGGCTAGCCATGAAAGTGGATGAATTAATTCTGTGAAGATTGTACCCATTTTTGTCAATGTTATTGTTCTTTTCCTATCACAATTTAATTCAGCATTCTTACTTCCCATTTTACTTTACCCTCACCCACTTTTTATATTGTAGCTACTTTTATTGCATAAAGCAGTCATCAGCAAACTGCCCAAAACAGCGTAATTTTAACCGTAATTTACCTACTGGTACATTTCATGTGGCCTCCGAGGTCGGTGATTGTTGTAAGTAAAGCTCGATAATATGCTACTGATTCATTCCTGACTAGACAATATTTTTGTTATTTAGTCTCGACAGCCCAGTCCACCTGCCCCTAACGGATTGTGCTATGACCTTGAGGCTAACACGAAGCCTCTCTCAGGTCACGTTGATACTACCAGAATTAATCTAAGTCATTTACTAATTTTGGCCTAACAAGGTCTGCAATTTGAACACTTAAATAACAATAATAATAATAATTTCTGGTGAATTACTGTGTTTGAAAACAGTTATAAACAATGGCTCTGGTGCTATTAAACATGAATGCGTATTTTTCATTGCATAATCGCCTTCTTACATTAGAAAGTGTACAACAGCTCTGGTAGCGAAAAGTAAATGCAATGGCATTCTCAAAGGACCAAAATTTGTCGAATCTCCACAATGTAAACAGAAAGGAAAAGAAGAGAAGGATCTTGAGGTGATAGGGGATGCCTTAATCTAAATACAGAGCGGAGCTTTTTTTAATCGAGATGCTTACTCGCAGCCCCTTAATCCCCTTTTTTAGGAAACCAAGAAATCACTCTTTCCCCTTTGGTTTGACGAAGGGTAGAATGACGTCACTCAAGGTTGTCATTTGCTTAATCCTTAAAGCGCGTTTTGCCCTCAAAGTCGACCAGATGTGCCAAATCGACAAACATAGGCGAGTGTGTGTGTACTTGAAAATCCTGGATTCGCACACACACGCACACAAGTGAATGTGTTCGCTGGGCGCGCAGTTTGATTTATATACACCAATTAGTGCTCGCCCGATGACCGTAAATCGCTTCTCACGCTGCAGGTTTGCTAGCTCGTTCGCTGTGACGGCTGTGATGGCAGCTGCGGTGGCAGCGGCAGTCGTTTGTAAATTCATGCATTTCAGCGGCTGAGCGGCTACCTTCAAAAGATATGTCCATTGGCGAGGCATTAGCCCTTTCAAAATGGGTAAAATCACCTAATCAATGAGAAATAGCCCGCAACAGACGTTATGGGGTCTGCTACCATTGCATTATCAATCGACAGTAAACTTCTGCCCTATCTCTCTCTTCATTCTAATTTAACTTAAGCCAACAATGGTCAAGGTCTGCATTTCATCATTTTTGTAAAGATGAAATAAAGTAGACTTTAAACAAAATAATGTATCTTTACGATTACAGGCGTTAGGCATATCGCTTTCGCATCCCCTTTTTAAAGTCCAATGACGGCCAAGATAAACCGTGGTAACACTTAGTTTGTTCTGCACTTGTAGTACAGTACTGTCTTCACTATGGTGCTCTTGAAAAAGACGAAGTTGGCCAATCTTAGTGCGGCTACAAGTGGGTAGAGGGAACGGAAAGATAGATATTGGTGGATCAAAGAGCTAAAGGGCACTTACAAACCTGTCGCTTCTCTCCTACCCTTGTCCCTCCCCATCTCCTTGCTCAAGTCGCAACCGCCACATTCAGTTTCGTTTGGATGGCGAAAAAAGCACGGAGAGAACTCTCACCAAAAGTGCGACTGCAAACGGAACTTGAAACATTCTCCATATGAAGCAATGAGTCATGCTAGCGTGAATAAAATATCTTGGCGCATTCAGCCTCCTTGCTTTAGGAAGAAAAGGGTTTATTCATTCTGTTATGGTTTCTTTTCAAAATAAATTGTGAGGTTAAGGCAATACCCACGACATTGGTAGGGAATGTAGGATGATGAATTAAAGAGACTATATTTTTAGAGTATTAATGAACAAGCATTGATTTAATTTTAGTTGAAGCGTCATTAGAATGAATTTTCCTCAAAATATATGAAAAGACTGTGGAGGTCGCGCAACATTTTTCAGTCACATGACTGCAATCCAAATGACTCTCAGGGCATTCAATCACGCCTTTTTAAGCCTGACCAAAATTACCGATAAACTTAGAGAAGAATGCAATAGATTTTAGTGCATTTGAAGAGTGATGAGTCTTTGCCTTGGCAAACCTCTAGAATAATGCTATCCCTGATGTTTTTCTTGGTAGTTGGTTGTAACTCGTGATGACTTCAACTATGTATCCGTTAAATCATATTGTAAACTGCTTCATGGGTCTGATAGGTGACGATTTTGAGCAAAATGTCTTAGCCATCCGATCTGGAAGATGTTTGATTTTAGGAGCATAGCTCATTCTTTTAAGGTGGTAGATAAGGAAACTGCTTGTTTTGAGTGACCGAGCTCCTTATCCTCTCTGCTACATGCGTCCCAAGTTAACCACAATCCGACCATACATTTTATCAGCATCAACCGCTTCTTTTTCAACATCCTTATATTCACTTCCTCCTCACTGGCACCACTCTCTCACTTCATTCATAAGCGACCGCACGTCGCTGAATACCCCCAAACCTTCGCCTTACCTTCAAGCTCAAACCAGTGCGACCATATACCGCTTCATCTCCGAAATCTAACCATCCAAAATACCGACGCAGAACTGAGGCAACTGCCCAACAATGAGCAGCATTGAAGAAAGCTGCATAACACATCGCGAGAGGAGGTTATCACACTCAGTTTTTAGCCTCTTGACACGGAGTTTGTGATGTTGGCTGCATGGTGTGTAAAGCCAGCGATAGGGACGAGCCCTGCCGACTCTCAAGTGGATGGGGTGGAGGTCATACTGTTCTGTTCTGCCTCTCCTCATTTATGATCTCCATGATTTCGGTGGTCTTGTTGCTTGGCTTCAGGGAAGGAGAAGGAAGGAGAAGTGTGAGTGAAGGGTAAGTGGTGAAGGAGGAACTGTGTGAAAATTGGGAGTTGTTATGGTAGTGTCGAAGGTGACAAGTTTGTGTTGGGGAAAGCGTTTTATTCTCCATCTCTGTTAAAAACCTTTTAGCTATAAATTACTCGGATTTTGGGAGTTACATTTAAATAAAGCCGTATTTTTAATTGTAAGTATTAGCAAGGCCATCTACAGGCGAAGGTATGGAAACTAAAAGACTACCTAATTACCTACAGCAATGGATTACTGTGGGCTTCAACAACGATGAACATTGCTCTTCATTTATTTCACAAATGATTAGACAAATCGACGTTTTTCTTTCGAACGTTTTAATGAATTGTGATGAGCGTTAATTTTGTGTTGCAAATATCGTTAAACAAACAAACAAACAAACAAACTTGTCATTGGATGTCACTGCATTCACTCACTGTCCACCTCATGTCTCTGGTATTAGCACGACTCCATCCCCACGCTTGTGAAACACGAGTATGTCTGATTCTCATTAGAGCAGACTGATGGATTGCACCTGTGAACATTCCAAAAATTGAGGCGTTTCGAGAATCCTTCTCCATTTAAATGATAATCGCTTTCGGACAGAGGAAGCTACTGGATAAATAGGCAAGGTTTGATTGATGTAAAAGGCACCAAAACAGGGCATCAAGCCATTACTGACTACCTCCACCTTCTGATTCGCCTCCGATGGTCTACACTTTTTGTCTCCGTGGTCTACAATGACAATTATTCACTAGCAAATGTTTATTTCTTAAAGGAAAAGTCTTTATGACTAAGATTACCCCACCAAATGAAATTTGAAGAAACCGGTGTAAGACTCCAAACGCAAGAGCTATTCTTGGGAGCAATTGAATCGGTGATAATACTTTTTCTCTATTTAGTTAATCCCATGAGTTTATAGTGTCCCTTCCCGTTTGACTACTTTTTCCGTGAAGTCGGACAGATACCAATTTGATTATGCGTAAAATCTATAAATCAGCTAAAAAGAAATGTGGGCCTTCCCCTAGAAGGAGAACCCTTCAAAAAACAGATTACTGTGTGAAATTCCGCTCTCACTCCATATTTTCATCATTGAACTGATGAGAAAGAAAGTAAGTGGGAGAGAGATCAGGTCGCATTTACATTCTGACAATCGACGCATGTTGTATAGCATAGAAATAAAATCTTGACGTACAGGCGAAATCCCAGGACTTTTTTGTTTCCTCGCGTTTATTCTGTCGCACACTTATCTATATGCACATATTGTATCAAAAAAGACATTCATCATTATGAATACACAAAGCATAAAATACCAAGGAGAAGCTTTGAGGGTACTTTGGGGTTACGGAGTTGGTGAGAGCACAGAAGCATCGGTGGAGCACTACAAGTTCCAAATTCACCTTGAGAGCTTTGACGCAAAGTAATTCAAGTAAATAGGACTAAATTTCATAATAACATCTACTGGTCTCAAACGTTCCTCCTTCTTAAAGATTGTCGCCACCTCAAGGCCCAAAACAATCAAGATAGCTACCTCCTTGTCTTTCAAGCACAAGGTCTGCCTTCCAAAAGGTACTCTGCAAGAGTGAACAGAATAAATTGTCACACAGAAAACCATACGTCTAGTAGCTAGAGAGCTCTCCATCTGGAAGCGCATTTCAGTCTTTACCTTTTGCATTTTCGCGTTTGGCGGCATTCACACGAATAGAATTTACACGTACCAGCTGAAACCGTGAACTTTAAAGGTACTTGCTGCTAGCACCATGCGGCTGTACATGTACTTTAGCGGTTCGATGGAAAAATTCGAGGTGCCGATGGGGGAGATGAGTTATGTGTATAAATTGTAATTTACATACATCAAATGTGTTTAGTATCAGCTAAGCTGGTGTATGTGTGACCTTATAATTTTATGGGTTCAGGATCTATTCAATGGAACGTCAAGCATTCAATAAAAAGGTACTATCAAAACTGTTGGTTAAAATAACACCGCGCATACCACAATGATGTGGCACCTAACACATTCTCAGCACTTTAGTATTGCACAATATCGACATCTTTATGATTGGGAGTCGAGGAAAGTGGCAGAGACTATTGTTCCAAGACATTCAACCTATGGCTAATGTGTTCGTTACGCAAGCTCAATTGCACAGCATTCGAAAAATATAAGTACTACATCAAGGGATCCTGATCATTAGCCACAACTTCAAAGCGATGAACTTTGCGTCTTTCACCTTTTCCAGTTCTCCAAGTTTAGAGCTTGGCGACACTCCTTTTGTATTGGGGAAGGCTAATTGAGATTATGCTTTCAGGAATAGTAAATTTCATACACCAGAGGCAAGGTAGGGTCCAACGGAACAAATACATAAAGATCCTGTTAGAGTATCAAAGGGTTTGTTGACATCAAGATTGCCTAAAGAAGCACTTCTCTTAAGCCAAAATTTATGCTCATTTAAAGTAAATGCACAATCAACAGTGACTGCGTTTGGAAAAAACCGTATGAACACATCCTAAATTTATGGTTAGGCTATAAAATAACTACAGACTGAAAAATTCACATTATTTCTGCACAGACTGAAATGGTATACGGAAGTTAGTGAGTGAGTAACCTGAGCGAGTGGTGGATGGCTCTCCTCCTGCAATCTTCAACTATCACGAAGTAATTCACCTTGAGATAGTGTCAAACAAGAAATATTTTATGTGCTAAAGGGGAACACATGGGTCCCTTACAAACAATGGGTAGGGTAGCCGCCACAAGAGGTCATGTTTGAGGCGGCGCATTGGTTGGAGTTTGAGGCTAAACATTGTGCGTCTCTAAAAATAACCATTGCTAAGTTAAGGAGACGGGAAAAAACTCCACAGAACCAAAGTTCCGAAAGGGGAGAGCCCCTTAAACGTTTCTAGTTCGATCGTTTCATTCAATCCCTAGTGTTGTTCAAGGCGATGAAATTCCTATGCTTTTAATTCACTGAAACCAATCACTAGAAGTAACATAGAGTTAAGTCAAAAGCTTTATGTCTGGCTGAAATTTATTTCTTCTGTTCACCCAATTAAATTCTTAGACGGCCCAAAAACTATCACGATTCCTGACTTTGCTCCTTTTTTGAAAGAGGGTAGATGGGAGTGTTTGAGGATACGCACAAACGAAAGGGGAAACGAGAGCTTTGAACTTAAACTGTTCCACCAGCACGTCCTTCGCTCCGAACTTTCACTTTTATTCGCCCTTGCTCTCCCACACCCTCACTACCACATCATTACATCCTTTCATGCTCGGGAAAAAGAGACTTGCTTCGCTCACGACAGTCATGGGTGGAGTTGAGTTCAAGCACTCGGCTGTCCACCAATCCCAGAGGAGCTTGCCATTGACTTTTGATTTCCACCCTCACCACCCCAATGCGTGTGGTTGTGACGCAATTTGAGACGCGCAGTTGTACGTGCGTGAGTGCTAGCATGGAGCGTATGGGGAGGAATGGATGACCATGCGCCACGCGTTGTATTTCGATTCTTCCATCTTAGACGATTCTATGCTATGGATTCGCCGGGGCTAAGGGAAACTATTAACATTTGTTACCAACCTAGCTTTAAATCACAGAAATAATAGTCTCATCGGTGTCTTGTAGCTGCTTCGTGGACAGGGTATCAAAACAGTGTCATATACTGGTCAAATCTCGATTTCTTATCTGAATGTTACCTCACATTGTGGCAGCTAAAAGGCCTAGGTTTTTGGCAACTGGTGGCACCGTAAGCAAAAGACTTGAATTTGAAACATCGAAAGATGAATTAAAAGGTTCATAACCTGCAAAATATTACAGCTTTTAGTGTTGCACAAGCGCTCACACTCGACAAACACATAAGTAACAGTTTGTTCTCATATTAGAGGAATGAACACATTGACCATAGTGATAGGATTGCTTCGAGATCTTGGGAATGAATACATTTTAGAAGCGATCTAAGTAAGAAGAACTTTATGCTGATCTAATAGTGCAAAACAGAGTGTAAAATATTAGAATTGTTATGCATGCAAACAGATTAGTTTTTAACTTGGTGGTGTTTTTCAGAATACTACTTTGCGGCAGCACCAAATGTTATTGAAATTTACTGCTACGGACAGAGAACAGGTAGGAAGTTTCATTGGCTCGCAACAAGCACTAAGACCAACTTGGCTCGTCGATGTCTCTTCTTGCATGCAGAAATAAACGCCATTATTTTCATGCACGTAGCTTTTTTCAGATTACTATGGAAAATGATGTGCATCTGGACAAGGCTTATGTCTTCAGGTGAAACAGCTTGAAAACAAAGTATAAGTTATATTTTTTATTTAACGATTATTACCGCAATCTTGCTCATCGATTATAAAATTAAAGACTTTGCCATAACTTCTACTTATGAGACAACTTGCATAAATTCCACCCATTCTGAGTGACGTCAGTGATGCTAGAACACTAGCACCCAAGACTGCAATTTGGTACTTTTAAATTTTCCATCTCAATGAACTTGCATAAGTGCGCGCCGCTGACAATCTCGACACTTCGACTGCCGCGAGCAGACCGAGCGACACTTATTGTTAAGCTTTAAGAGCCCTCAATCCTGAGCATTACACCAATGATGCTGAACTCGTTGAGTTCACGCGTCAAAAGAATCGAGCTGATATCTAGCTACTTTATGGCGATACTGCGCCAATAGTTTCACTGATATAAAATAGAAACTATTTTCAATGCCCAAAACCCACCATAGACTTGTGTTATGCACTTTGATCTGAGGTCGAAGAATCGTTTTGGCTACCTCAGGCAGGCTTCTAGAGTACATTATATTAGATTACCCAGCCCTTGTGAGCAGTTAATGGCAGGGTGGATACACAGAGTTTCACTTTCCAAGTACGAAATTCGAAACCGCCATTAATCCCTAAAGTTTCGAATCTGTTTGTTTATTTTCAAGAATCTGCTTCACTTGAAACTACCAATAGCATGGCTATTTAGCATAAAGCTATCAAATGGGAAGTGTAGCCTAATACTAGGAGAAATGCTGTCTTCAACCAATGAGGAAGTCGGCGCGATATATACCCATTCGAATGTCCATTAATTAATGTTTTCAAAAGAATTCAATTTGCAACTCGTAACCCTGTGGGGTGGGTTTGGTCTTCCAATCCGGTTTTGAAGAGGGACAAGAGAATTTATTAGGAAGTTAATTCATGGTAATAATGGTTCACACAAGCATCAAAAAATACATAATTTAGATTATTTACGGTGATAATTTTCATGCATTTCTTGGCTCACTTTAGGATAGTAAAAGGGATATCTTGGAAATTAGGTGGTACAGATTTACTCATGAACAGTTCATGCATGAAAAGCTATTCTTGAACTTTAGTTTGCTTGAAGTTTTCGATCGTTAGGACAGTCCCATTTGCATAGGGAACTAATAAAGGCTGAAAAATTTCCTAGAATTTTGATATCTAACGGACAGTCCAAACCCAACAAGACACAATTTAATTACTTTTCATTAAGAAAGCGTTTGGAAGTACTTAGTCCTGATTGGACCCGTTAAGATAAATGAATCGATTTGGCCGATGGCTTAGGAAGTAGCTAATGATATTAATACATTTACATTTTCAAGATATAGCTCATCTAGTAAGTTCAGTTTATTGAAGTTTTTAATGTAAATTCTTAATGGGTCCTATAAGCATAATGAAAGAACTGATCAGACAATTTCATTGTCACTTTTCCTGGCTCCATACAGCTGATGAGGTAATTTAGAATAAGCAGAATTTTCAAGTGGATGTCGCGATCTTATATCAAATGCGAGATGCTCTGCCTGCGTTGCTAAGCCCATTAGCTGGCTTGATTGAAATGCACGCTGGACGCGTCGCCCCTCAACAAATTCCTGGTTGGCTGGACATCATAACTCGGCGACACCGTCTGGTGTCCAAATAACCAAGGTCGCCGTTTTAGGAGACCCAGACAGTAAGGTGTTATTTTGGTAACACATATTCCAATCCTCCCCCTTCGCACAATCACATCAATGAAAACTTATGTGTTTCATTCATTTTCAACCACTTTCTTTAACCTAAGTAGAAGTGTAAAAGTTAATTTATGCTAGTAAGCTTGCTTTCTTTTCAAAGTTTTAAGCTGTCTGAGGTAATTTTTAGATTTTTGTCCTGTTCTCTGATGTTTAACTTTCGCCTTAAGGTTGCATGCGTAATGCGACTAACCAGTGGCAAGTCAGAACCACCGACTCGCCTGTGGGAAGGCACGAAATCAATAAGAAGGGCTGTAAAAATGAATAAAGATGACAAAACTTCAATTCTGCGACATGTCCAAACGGTTGCTTGCATCAATCAACATGGTGAGGTTCCTTCTTTTAAATTGATTCGCCTAGTTGGGTGGCCCAAAATGGGGATAATTGTGCCCATAAAAACTCAGATTATATGTTTTTTCTAAATTATAATATTTCGCCTTAGCTGGCCCTGTAGCGATTGTTACACTCAAGTTACGTCGCAGTACCGCCTGACTAGCTCATTCCGGTACAAGCACTGGGCTGCACAAACGGTTCAAATAAGGTGACGGAATAATAAACACAAACAAAATACGGGCTAAATGGAAAATTGCATCTGATCAGACCCGTGAAACTTATTTGGCTAGCTAAATTAATTCTAGGAACCAATTGCACGCACGTCTATTTTGTGTTGATCTAATGCTTGGAGAGGACGAAAAGGCGGAAGCTCGAAAGGAAAGGAACGAGTGGGAACCATATACCCTCCATCAAATCGTAAAATGTAGCCAGAGGAACGGACAATATAGGCTCTGTATTAACAGTTCTGTGAGAATATCTCTTCACTGGCAGAAAACATTGGCCAGTAATGCCCACCACTTGTTCAAAAATTGAATAAAATTTATTCTGCAGTGAAGGAAGGATCTAGAGTAGGTTGGGTACCAAAGAACAGGAATCTATGCTCCTTTCATGGTTGCTGATTCTCCTGAGAATGAAAAGGCCAGGTGAAATGAACATGTTAGTGACTCCGACATTATTTTAAAAACATTATTGAGAGCAACGACTACCTAGTTAGGAAGCGAAATTTCGGTGCGCATGTTATACACAAGCTCAAGCGGTGCCATGTAAACGTCAATGAAATAGACCGCCAAGCGTTGTATGTGCGCGTGTGTGGGTGTACTTTAACTGAGTGACAAGGTGAACTTTAACGAAGCAGCCAACAATGTTCTCACTAGGGCCAAAATGAATTTCAAATTATGGAGTTTTTGGAATTATGTCATATGCTCTTTTTTGAACAACATTGGCTAAGTGGAATTCGGCTGGTCAAAATGTGAACTGATGGGACAGTTATTCCGGTGATGCCCCTGGTAGTATAATTTCGAGAACGCATTGGGCACTGCTTTATAAAAAACAGCCAATTTCTCCTTCCGTGTCTCATAGGTACATACAAACGCAGTGAAAAAACGAACTATTATGAGTCAGTGTTTGCAAGGAAATCGCACATTCATGTGTGCAGTTCCCGAGCCATTTTTACTCAAGGCTATGTAGACCTGCCTTTAGGGCGAGGGTAAGGAAGGAGGGAACACCACTCAAGTCACAACAAAACTGTTCCACCACTACCATAGTGCAGTTTTAAAAGAAATAGATTATTTTTACGAATTAGAGGTGAGGAAAATTAAACCTAAATTTACTACCAAACTGTAATTTTATATTGGCAACAGAAACCTTGTGAGATCTTTAAAAGAGGCGAGCGGACTAAAGAACCGTAAGAAAGTGGTCGAGAATTAGAAAATGCAGCACCCCTAGGCTACTTAAACTTATGTTAATATATGTACAGGCGGTTTTAGTGGCATTGTTACATCAAAGGCTTGACACCCCACTACAAAACTGACTGTCGTGCTTTCGATTAAGTACTTCAATGAGTACTATGGAATGAGGCGGCGATTACTAACTGGCAGGTGGATTTCACGGCTGGCATCATTTGTACTTTAAATGAAGGAGATCACACCGGGAGAGTCTCAGTTGCACGAGATCCTGTAAATTTCACGCTATATTCACCTGCGCTTCTTTGGCATAGATTAAATCATTGTGTATTCTGCTTTCATTTAAAATTCTCACAGCTCTAAAGTTGTAAGAGTAACAAGAAAAGCGAAGTACTCGAGATTGATCCAATTTAAAACTGCCTTACTCCAACATTTTAGGAGACCGATTTTCTCTTGTTCTCCTTTTACATTTAAGAGCTTACGCAACTCATGCAAAGTAAAAGCTTTCTATGACATCGATTTCAAAGTCAAGAGGTCGTGGGACCAGTTCCTAGGTGGCTTAGGTACCCATCTTTAACAGGCAAATGCTCTACTTAGGAAGTGAGGGGGTCATAAAACCTCGGAGATTGATCAGTTCTTACAATTTTAATCCCTCCTTTTTGAACCAACTTATGCTAATCCTCTACCCACACCTCCACATGCTACTTTCTGCGTACAAGGCTGTTAGTAAGTGGTTTTGGTTGCCTTGTACAATTCAGCTCGTGCAGATTATGGGGAGCTGTCACTTCTTATCATTCCTGCTGATATTTTCTTTTACATCCAGCTTTCTAAAGACTATTGAGGCAGTGATTTCCAAACTATCCTTAAGGTGACGCCCTAGCGTGCTGAGATGAAGATGGTAATATTCCAGATTTTACTGATGCAATAGTCCCAAATTTCCTTTTATGAAAGTCGGATTAAAGTAATAAGGTCTCGGCAGCAGGTAGCTAGGATGAAAGGTGGTGGGAGGCTATCACAACCTCAATAAGAAAGACTAGGATGCTAGTGACTGTCCGAGTAGATAGTATCTGTTGCCTTGGTTGGGCACGAGAGACTCGACGTATGATGGCAAGTAATTTTAGACATTTTGTACAACTTTTGGTTACATTTGTTCTTTGGAGTGGTCAATGGAACGCACTTGAGCGTTTGTATTTGTTTCAGTGGTAGCAGTATGAAATGGTATATAAAACCACCAATTTACTGGAGAGGCCACTTGCAATTTAAAATTAATCAATCAAATCTTTTATAATGTGTGGTTGCCTGTAGATAAAGTATTTTCTGTTTTATGCTTGTTTATGCTGGATGAAAAGGGAAATTTGACCTTAACAATTCCATGTGTCGTAACTTCATCTAACCATGTAGAAGGAAATTTAGTAAGTTTCCTCAAATCTATTAGGACTAAATCTTAAGAACTTGGAATAATTTCCACAGAAGTCTTAGTATCTAGTGATACATAAATACGCAAGACTTTTAAAAGCTTCCGAAACTTATTTCACCTGAAATGTGGACGGTTTCAGATAAATTGCCTTAAGAATAATTTGTGATTGAAGTGAAATTGATTTGAACAGTAGATATAATCACATAAGTATTTTTAAGGTGAGGACAATGCTCCCGGTCGCCTACAAATACACTCATAGTTGTGAACAGCTGTTGATGGAA
This sequence comes from Hydatigera taeniaeformis, assembly GCA_900622495.1. Classification (NCBI taxonomy): domain Eukaryota; kingdom Metazoa; phylum Platyhelminthes; class Cestoda; order Cyclophyllidea; family Taeniidae; genus Hydatigera; species Hydatigera taeniaeformis. Next base: position 52,084 of record UYWX01020371.1, on the reverse strand, counting down.
GGAAGACACAGTTTCAAGCCGACAAGACCCACATCCCAGACAATCCAGAGGACCAGTGTTTTGACATCCTTACCATCTGTTTAGCAGCTGTCACCTCACCCTTAGCCGACGAGGTCTCCCAACCTCCGCGACGAACAAGAGTGATGCGACTTTCCCTTAGACCAACCAGGCATATTTTTGCGTGTGCTCGAGAGCTAGCGAGGCGCGACATTTAAAATAAGCACAGTATCCATTCCCTTGCTGCAATGGGTGGCAATTAGGCAAAAGTGCTCTCGGAGCAATTAAACAGACTAATGAACTTTTTGGTAAATCTAATAGAAAATCACCTTTCTTCCTAAATTTTCTCCAACTCTCCTACACCAGCAGCGAAATGTCATTAATTACACACTCCGATAAACTGCATGCTCGTCACCACAAAAGAAACGTCCCTATGTTGAGGGTTTTATCGCGTAGTATAGTGGTTTTATCTGAAAGTATATAAAGCTATTAAATGCGATATCAAGAGGGTTTATTATTGCCATCATGTTGCATAGGGGTTTATTGGCCCCAACGCTATGGAAAGAAATTAACCGACCAATAATTTATTAACATACTATTAAGGATTATTTTATTCCACCCAAACTTATTTGCTTATTTGTTTTCAAACATAAAATGGCACTTAGTAGGCGTTGAATATATACTTTGTTGTGCGTGCTGCCAAAAGAACATAGCATGTCACCGGGCCTTCAAAGTCCCGATTTTTCACCCCCTCCGTCCTCATTTATTTCAATGAGTCAGAGATGTTCTGTTTAAGAACACGGATGATAAAATATTGAGGTGTCATAGAGTGGAGAAAATTATGAGCAGTGGCGCAAGGAATTTTTTCAATTGATGAGGCAAATTTGAATAAGGACTTCGTGCATCAACATTAACCCGCTAAATTGCTCCTGAACCTCTAATTCTAACCGAGTTACATTTAAAGTCAAAGGATACGGAACTTTATGAGCCCTAAAACCAACCATAACTTAAGTTTTATGAAAACTCATTTCTTAAATCCTGTAAGATTAAAAATCGGGGAGTAATTTGATTTATTGTTAGATCTTCGTCATGGATTCGTTTACGCAAAAGGCTACGCCTTTGTACTTTCCATGGGTCATGCTCGTAGCACATTGCCCTAGTCCTCCCGTGGGTCAACAATGTGTATCTTGCCCTAATATTATCCCTTATTTCTTCGTCAAAAATGGCCCGCCGTGCAACGATTTCGAGAACGAAAAGGAAACTCGATTCAGTATAACACCCACTGTAATTTCGATTGGTGATTCTTGAGACCTAACAGTACAAAAGAGGGGAATAAGTTGAACTTGAAAGAATTAAAGATCGACCTTGACAACGAGGTCGAACGTGACGTTTATAATTTGACAATCTCCCAGTTCCGTGTTCTGTAGGAATGGCGTTGAAAATGTAGACTTCACATACCATAATTTTATCGTGAATAACTCGAGACAAAGCTACTTAGGACACTTGCGAAGGGATACCAAATAAGTTGAACGCGTTGTGTCCTACATCTTTATCTAGATAAATAGAACTAGAGAGCAATGAAATGGTAAGTGGAAGAGAGAATAAATGCAAAACCTTGCCAACTCAAAACTTTAAATGGTTTCCACATTATGTCGCTGCTATTACAGCTTACGTTGAGCATTAATGATGACCGTCAATATTCTCTTCCCTTATAGAAATGTGAGAGCGGAATATTGGATCAAGTTGGAGCAGTGACAATGAAGTTGCATATCTATTTTGGTGTTCATGATTTCGATGACGAGAGCAGTTGGCTTGTGGGTTGTGATTCTCTGTTTGTTTGACTGTTGGTATCCGTTGCGGTTACTTCAGTGGCCATATTACCTCTACCAGTTGGGCTGGTCTCAAGGCCATGCCGAAAGCTTCATCATGTTCCCTTTTGCCTGGTTATATGGCTTCAACCCACGCATCGCACATTCGCTTATTTTTAAAGGAATCTCAAGATGCTATACGGATGTTTTTGTGTAGCAAAGATTCCACCAATATAAGTACCGAGGACGGATGGTTTTACATGAGCCGTAGTAGCACCATATAGTCTCTGAGCGATGTCAAGAGACCCTGGCTCCATCTCTTCTGAATATCAGCATCGCAAATTCAGTCCAACTACCATCCCTTATTTCGTCTTCAAGGAAGTCTCGAGGTACTATAGCCGATGCCTTTGCCGAATATTTTACCAGTCCTTAATGCAAAATATCACTCATATCTTTCCTTTGATACACTAGTTCGCGTGAAGAGGGTTAAAATGCTAGCCTAGAATCAAGACGATCTTATTTTTGACTTTGATGTGCCTGTTCGGTAGGAATCAATCATATGTTCGACAAACCGTTTTGTAGAAAAATGACTGCACGGTCAAATAAATGTTTATTCCAGATGGAGATAATTATACTTTCTTCGCGTTATGAGTGCATTTTTAAGGACTGAAACGATGTGCTTGAAGATAGTAAAAGTATTAACGAGCAGTGGATACAAGGTTAGGACTTTTAGGAGCTTGGACCGAAGCTTTCGGCGCTTTCCTTTGACTTGATTGCAAAGCTCAAAGTAGATCTATAGGTCTCGGAGGGGTAATGAGATTAAGTTTCGTCGCTTTTGGGTTTTGAAGTAAATCATTCGCTTCAACTCAACTTTGAAGTTTAATTTCTTTCTTTAATTACGCCATGACCAAGTGTTTTTTTTTACAAAAGGCTTGCTGAGAAAGCTTTTTGAACTGATGTTTTAATCTATTCTACAAAATGTAAACAATATTTCCAAAATATCTGATCGGCACACCGAGTTCTTCCGCGCCAAGAAACGATGTGCTAAGGGATGACAAAATCGATTGACATTAGATAAGTGATATCGCCTTATAGTGGAGTTTGATGTAATTCCAATGAAAACGCTCACGATGAGGTAATGCTGTAGGAGCAAGCTTCAAAATTTTAACAGGTGCTTTCAAAATTGTCTTGTAAAAGACAGAAGGATTGAGGGACTATCAGGCAGCAAGGCAAAAGTGAGGTAAGAAGTGCGGCCTCAGTTGTAAATCTGCCATAATTTTTTCAATCGGTTGCCAAACGTCGGAATGTGAAGTCGGACAAGGAAAGTTTAAGAAGACAAAAAGAGCACCCCCTCTCCTATACTTCCAGACTTCGTGTTTTGGCGATGCAAAGTTAGTGATGGTGGAGGTTGTCGTGCTTTTTAAACTGCCCCTTGGCAGTTATCATAGACTCATTTTTATGCATTTATCTCCTCCCTCAGCCGACAGACAAGATTGTGCTACACAGTACCAGTGCGTTTAAACAACATCAATTGTGTGCACGGATCTGCTGCTCTTAGCATTCAGCTATGAAAATTTCCCGTTTAATTCAAATAAACTGTCGTCATTTTCGACGCTTATACCAATCCATCAATTTCTTATTGATAAATCAATGTTGATGTCATGCACAAAAACGGTGCTGTTGTTAATTCCTCATGCATGCAGTAGCACGAGATACCCTAGCCAGAGCATGCAAGGCTCCTTGTTCGAGTTATAGGTTTTCTACTCATGGCGTGCCTGTCAAAACAGCAAGTCGTTTCTCGAGTCTAGACGTCATAACCATGGACCAATTCGAACAAGAGTAAACTGTCTGCAAGACTATTTCGTGCTAATGAGGCTTATCAACAAGCCCAATGCGACGTTGACAGTTCAAGTCTTTGAGTTATTTACTTAAACTAATGTCTTAAAATTGAGAGAATGTAAATTCATTTGGAAGCACCAATGGGTATGAGATTGGCTGTGATTGGTAAAATCTCCCCAAGCCGCTGAGTAAGGTTGACCTTTTCTAGTTCCTCCGAAGCCTTGCAAGTAATTACTATTTTTAAAACCATCTATTAAAGTATCCAATGCATATGCCGTCATAGCTATGTGCATAGGAGTTATGGTTTGATCATCTCTTGCTATTATCTTCTTTGGCAAACAGGAAGCTGTTAACTTTTACTAGTCTTAAATTTTATTGCGACCGGGTTACCAAAAAAGGTTAGTTACCTTTTCATTATAGTTGCACGACCGATGAGGAGTACCGTCTTTGGATAGTCCCAGAACGGTATGGCCTCTGGGAGACCCCCGTGGCCCCACCTCTATACGATCCAAATGCACTCTCATTCAATGACTTTGGGCAAGGTCGTGGGCAGCCTGGTTATAACCTACAAACTGAAGTCACTCTTAGGTTTTTAGCAGCTGAAGTTAAAAGTCCCGCAATAGTGTTACAGTAGTGCACTCTAATTTAAATTGCGCTCTCCTAAGGTCCGTGGTCATCGACAACACGACCCTCAGAAGTGGGTGGCGCGGTTTGTGTGTAACTTTTGATAATTTTGACAAAACGCCAAAGTGGCAACTGGGTTTATGCATATTCTCGACTTTTTAAGTTCTCAAGACAAAATATGCTCTCCTGCCCTGTAGGACACCATGGTTACATATCGTGAGAAAATCTTGCTCATAAGATAAACTTTACCTCATTCAGTTTTTTATTTAACACTTTCAGAGCTAATTTCTTAAATAGGGAGCAACTTTACCTACTCCATCCTTTTAAATCCCAAAATTATGCAGACGCCAACTTTGGAGGTGAGCCGTTCAGGCTAAGGAATCTCATCTAGAGGATCGCTGACTCTCAATCCAACCACCGCGACTGTTTAAAGTAGCAATTTGAAGACAAACTTTTCCCCGCTCAAATCGTGGGCCATTATCACCATTTCATGTTCAGCTAAATTATTGGGGCCTAATATTACTAGCTCAGTCATTTGTAAGAACCAAATGGCTGCAGGTGGGGCATAAATGGAATCACTTGGGAGCACTGATCCACACATTAATTGGTCTAAGTGGGGCGCTGGGAGCATTTTAGCTATTGAGATTATAAGGTTAGCGGAGAGCCCTGGTAGAGAGGCGCGGCAAGGCGAGGAGGACTTTACAAAGCTAGTACTTTTATGAAGGTCATAAAACTAGGTGTCAGATGACCTTGGTAGCAAGGGTACATGGAGAGAGGCTGTGGAACATTAATCTCCAGATTAAAGGACGCGAACGCCAGCGCACAAGAGCCCGTTATGCGGACTTGAGCGGGACACTTCGACAGATGGACTCTCTAGCTAGCAGTGGGGTATAAATGTTTGCGTTGGCACGAGGCGGGTGGTTTCACCACTTGTGATAATGGGGAAGCAGTGATTATATTGTTTGATTGCAATGTTTGTGACCTCCTGGTAAGTTTACGATGAAAAGTTTGATGTTTAAAGAAAAATATCATTAAAACAGAATGGTCTGGCAAGATTGCTTAATAAACATTATGACGTTGTAGACAGAAAGTAGTCCAGATTTCCTGTTTCGGAGAGAAAGTTGAACTGAAATTTCCTGTTCGATCAAAAAGATACAATAAAATCTGTGAAGGGAGCCTGCCAATGAAGTGGAACAGTTTCGTGTTCCCTGGAAGAAATTGCAAAACCAGAGTCTCAGAGAAGCTATTGTATAAGTGTACAGAGTAGAAGGCTGGATAGAACGGGTTGGCTCTTGCTAATGTTAACAGTGAGGTCGCATTCAAATAAAGGTGTAGCCCCTGTATCAGGCCAAAGCCTTGCTATCTCACACCAGGATCAAATGAGTTCTTGTTAATAGTGTTTTTAATGAGCCAACTAAACCTATGATGGCTTTAACCTTTTTATCCCTAAGCTAGAGATTGTGGGCTTGGCATTTATTGTTACAGTCAGCTGACTTTAAATCCACTTTGGCTAACTAGTTGGATATCCTTACGAGACAGCGTGACAGTCAATCTTCTCTCAGCCTCTCCTACCTTAAGCTATCACGTTGGCAACAGCCTTGACAGTAATCAAGGTCTTACAGTGTAACCAGTAGGTGAGAGGATGATGCTGCCATTCAAACAAATACCTTAGCTTTAAAACCCGGATCCGATCAAACTGAACATTGATTATATTCAGTAACCACCATATGCCCTTTCCATTATCAGTGCCAGTGCTTCCCTTTATTCGCTTTCCAGGTCTATCACGTCCCCCTATCCCTCAACGGGGACATCAGTGGACAACTTGACAGTTAGGGAGCGCAGTGAGTGAGAGATGAGGGTGGATAGATTAAGACCAGGACCATGAATAGGGCTGAGGATGAAGGGTGAGGTGTGGGAGCACGGTGCAGGTTTGCAGTTGTAGCCTCATTGTCGGCCGCGGTGCAAGCCTGGGGTACATGCACTTTCACAGTCTCTTCCACTGTCCTCCCACTTCTGTGCTGTGTAAACGACCCGATGTGCTAATTGCAGTAGCAACAATCTGCCGCTGCATTTGAAAAGAACGAAATCGTCAGTTTAACAGAGAACGACTCCAAAAATTTGTTCTTTTTTTTTTACTTCAGGACCCGGTGCTTTAGTTCACCAAATGAAAAAAAATTAGCAAATAATTTGGCTGTGTGTATCTAGCTAATTCTGAAAACGAAAGTATCATTTACCGATCGCAAAAATGGAGCTATTTGCAAACACATTCGGCATTTCTTTGGACGAGTCCGAGTATGTCTGACTAGAAGACAGTGTCATACGACTGAAAGGGTTTCGGAATCTCGCCTTTTCAAATTAGATGGTAGCGCCTTGATGCCGAAATAAAGCTCTGTAATGCATGTCGAAAGCAGGTTACATTTCAAAGTGGCATTAGTAGATAATTTTCTGGGTTTAAATAGTTCTATGAAAGCGCGATACTATGTGGAATACCTAGTCTATGAATATTTAAACATTGGGTAAAACAGACCAAATTCTAAGAAATCCTCAACGCGACCACAATACATATCTTTAGACTACGTACTAGATTATCCGCTTTTGAAAAAGGCTCCTCTAGGCGTTTCGTTACAGGTCCGCAACTTTAAGGGAAACAGCAGAATTTTTTAGTTATGGTTCCTCCAAAACCCAACTGTTCATATCTGAACACATTTTGCCAGTCTACACCCATTCTCCTCAAGTTAGTGACAGTGCTTATCACTTTAAATACTTTATCTGTGAGTTTCAGTGTAAGAATCTCGAAAAGTAGTACGCAACAGGTCATGCTGGATTTTAAAAATACAGATCGTTTTGGGTCTAAAAAGGTATAACTGCGGTGTTGGACAAAGCGTGAAAAAGCAACTTCAAAATGTATTTGTGCTCTGTGTGTGACAGTGATTCAAGGAGGCTCTTATAATTCTGTACTTAAGTGAAAATTACTTGTCTACTGAAAACGGTTTCAGTTACCACCAAACAAAATCCCTAAGCACATGTAAATGAGGTTAGCAGAGGTTAAATACCTAAGCGAAATTTTTAAAACTTGAAACAACTATTTCTCTTCAATAAGTGTACAACAGCTTGAAATTCTTTATTTAGAAAAAAACTATTTCAGCATTAATAACAAAAGTCAGTGACATCGGAATCAATTTAGCATTTGTCATAGGGAAGTCGTAAGAGGACGATATGAAATGTATTGCTGACGTTTGATAGGCCGAGTGTTTCTTGCCTAGATTTGAGGTCGAGTCCTTAAATTAAAGTACAGAAGGGAAGCATTAGGTCCTTACTCAGCCTAAACGAAGTCTCAGTCAACTAATTAAGGCATGACAATGCCACTCTTAATTACTTATTTATTCAGCAAAAGTTATCTTCTGCAACTAAAAATCAGTGTGAAGATAAAGAGATAATGTGGTAAGCGATTGTAGCCAAGTGAGTACAGTCCTCGCGATATTAATCCAATAGTTGTGCTTTTTTATTCAATGAAGTTTAATTTTAATTGTAAATGTCAATCATCTCTGAGGACTCTGACAATTACATTAAGCCTCTGGGTTCAATACTAAAGCAAAATTGGTATAGATTTTGCAATCTATAATAATGACATTTCATAAAACGAATTTATTCTCCGATTTCGAGAAAACAAAGTAACTGTAGTTTACTCCTATCAGTTAGAACTACCATCATTATGGGTGAGACAGTGTCAGATAGCATTAAAATTGGAGTGTGGACTCCCGATTTTTGACACCTACATAAAACCAGATTTACTTGGACATCCAGGACCCATTAAGGTGGGATAAGCGATAACCATATCACCGGAGATGGAGAATAAAACGCTTTCCCCAACACAAACTTGTCACCTTCGACACTACCATAACAACTCCCAATTTTCACACAGTTCCTCCTTCACCACTTACCCTTCACTCACACTTCTCCTTCCTTCTCCTTCCCTGAAGCCAAGCAACAAGACCACCGAAATCATGGAGATCATAAATGAGGAGAGGCAGAACAGAACAGTATGACCTCCACCCCATCCACTTGAGAGTCGGCAGGGCTCGTCCCTATCGCTGGCTTTACACACCATGCAGCCAACATCACAAACTCCGTGTCAAGAGGCTAAAAACTGAGTGTGATAACCTCCTCTCGCGATGTGTTATGCAGCTTTCTTCAATGCTGCTCATTGTTGGGCAGTTGCCTCAGTTCTGCGTCGGTATTTTGGATGGTTAGATTTCGGAGATGAAGCGGTATATGGTCGCACTGGTTTGAGCTTGAAGGTAAGGCGAAGGTTTGGGGGTATTCAGCGACGTGCGGTCGCTTATGAATGAAGTGAGAGAGTGGTGCCAGTGAGGAGGAAGTGAATTTGAGAATGATAAAACAAATATGTGGTTAAAATCGTTGCGAAATTTCTAGAATACGGATAATGCAGTCAAGCTGACGAGAGTACATATTATTTTGGTCACCTTGAAACCAAGTAGAGGATTTTTATAAGCCCGATAGTTTGCAAGACTATTGACATATTTTAAAACTATTTTTGTATCGTATGTTTTTGATACAGCCACCTTCCAATCGTTATTATATGCACTCTGTCCCTTCACTATAAAAATTGGCTTTATTAACCATCCAAAGAGGTGAGTTTTAGCAGAATCACCACACAGCTTCTTTGAGCTTGGCTTCCCTTGTGGCAACACCATAATCTAGAAGTACAATTTTGACTACTTCTTGAGCGATGCATTCGATTTATAAAAATAATCTAGCGTTGAATCAGAGATCTTCCAAGCTTCAAAATTAATGTTGTATTTCATCTCACTCTCTTATGATATATATTTGCTGATTGTAATTTTATACTTTGAGCTAAGTAAGCGGTTGACCAGATGAGAATTATTTCAGCCTTCAATTGAGATGGATATACGTTACGCTCGAATTTTTCCGAGCAAGTTTTTCGCAGTAATTAGTAGAACAGGTTATCTAGAAATGAAAAGTAATGCTTGGCTGCTAGATTTGAAGAAAGTAAGTGGTCTATTGGTAATAAATTAAAATTCTTGATTTAAAAGATAATTGCACTTAGGTCTCAGGTCTCCCCATTGTACTTCCCCTGAGCCAAAAGTCTCATAGCCCCTTCTGTATGTTGTCAACATATGTTCTATCCTTATATTATGCCTTCTTTGAAATGGGAAAAGTTTAATTTTCTCTCCATTACGTGTGCTACTACTACTAATCCTCATTCCGTAAATGTATTTATTTAATTTTAGAAGTAGCGGATTTCTGTTCGACTACCAAGGACTGATGACTCAATTGAGGTCTGACGTTAATTCTTTCCTATTAATCCTGAAAGAAAAGGTCTTAGAGAATGGGAAAAATGTCATTCTAAGTACTTAAAACTATGAAAATTGTTGCATGGCCTTTGTGGAAGTGTGATTGAACTTTTCAATCTCAAGGCAAATTGAATGGCTCTAATTTATGCTGATTAAGGCGTAAAGCACCCATGAAGTCGTAATGAATTCAGAGGCAATCGTGCCTAAATGGGCTTTTAATGCCTACATTTTCCATAAGTGAAAGCCAAAGACTGCCTTTTAATTCTTTCTTTATGGATGAATGCATGTGCATGTGCACAGGAGAGAGTGAAAAATACTTAATTTATTACCATTATTGCCATCGCGCCAAAGAGAAGGGGTGTTTCTACTTCCTCCTATTTTTCCCTTTCCCCTTCTCTCCCCTCCTTCTTCGAGGCTCGCCCCTTCTTGAACAGAGTAGAGGAGCCTCAATTACATTAAATGTGTGATTAGAGGGCCCATAATCTTAAACTAATGGCTAAAAACTCACCCCAATTTGCAAATGTAGTTCCCCAACAAGACGGCTTGTTTAGGTTTGACAGTATTAGTGAGTTAGGTTAGAAGTAATTGCTTCCCAGGATCCCTCAGATGGTAGTCATTAATTCGTGTTTACTGATGCGATAGAGACGGTCTGTGTAGACCCAAAGTCCTACCAATGTCTTACAGATGAGTACGCAAGCATAATAGTTATTTGCCTGACCTTATTATCATTCACCGTATGGGAGAGACATAAAACAGCGATTAATTCTTAGCCAAAAAATGGCTTTCGTGGGACGCGGCCATAATTTAGTGAGTTCCCTCAGACCGACCAAAAAGCAACATTTGGAGTGCTAATTTCCCTTCTTCAGTCAACCATTAAACTCCTCAAAATATTTATTGCTTGTCATTCTTCTTGACGCAACCTTGACTTTGATTCAGCTCATTGAAGAAAGGCTTGATTACTGGCAAACCTTTAATCTGGAGACCTTTTAAGGAACACAGAGTACTTGCTAATCCGATTGCCTTTATCCACGTTTCTATTTGTTTGAGTAACTTGTACTGTTTCAAGTAATGCGGAACACATGCTACTGCACAAACCTTTACAAAAGATGCAGTGCTATAATTAAAATGGATATTAAGTGTAAGTACAAATATCATATTGGCTTATGATAACATCTGAGTTTTATTCCGGTTTTGTAGACTGAAGACTGGCCCTTTGTACGTTCACAGTCCAGCTTGACTTTCTACTTGTTAGTGGCCTCTTAAGCTCTTCTTCACGTCAAAAATACGCACGTTGAATAAATTTGAGAGGAAAGAGCATTCGAATCAAGGGGCAATGATTGGCTTTTATTACCGTTTAATTAATTTTTGTATGAAAACGGCTGTCAACCTTCGAAGATTTGAAGAGACCCCTAGTTATGGCAGGCACCCTGTCAATCCATGTGCAGTGGGAATGCTGTTAGCACTTGGATCGACACTAGTTATTAATCACCAAAAATTATCGCTACAGAACTGCCCACCACCACTTTCATGGTTTGACGGAATCTAGATAGATAGTTACAACCGGGGAGCACTAAAGTGGGATTAAATTGATGTGAGGAATCGAATACGATACCTTATTTATAGGTGAAAACTTGAAGCCCCTCAATTCCCATTTCTGAACTCTAGTTTTGAGTGATTAACAATGGAAGTCCAATATGTCCACACATTCTCTCTTTTCAATTAAATATTAAAAATTAGATGGAACTTCTTATTCGATGGAAATGGGAAGATGGATTAGTGGCTTTTCGTTCAGACATGTTTTCAGTCCGATGACTGTCCTGATGGATACATTAGCGTTCCTTTTGCTGTTCCAACACTGGAAGCTGACCAAGGAGTGATGGCGGACGATGCTCAAGAGAAAGCAGAGGTAATGCACCACTTTGAGTGTTTGTTTGTTTCGTCATTTTGAGTACTCAAACATTCAAGGGTTTAAGGCTGTATATTTCGTGGGTCGTAACAATATTACAAATACTATGCCTTCGGTTTAACATAGATTGGTTTATGAAGTCAAAAAAGATAAGATTTTAATGACGATTTCGGAAAAATGATGGTAATTCGAAGAACATTTTAAAACTGTATGGTAAAGTACGTCTTTTTCTAAATGTGAGTGACTCAACCCAAAAGGGGAAATGAGTGAATACATTTCTATTCTGCCCCGTCCAAAGAGCGCACGCCACTTCAGTTGCAGGGCATTGATAACTCAACAAATTTTAGCCATTTAAAAATTTCATCTGTTTGGCGTTGTATTTGTTTTATAAATAACTTTTGACTGGCCGACAAACAGACTCTATAAATGACTGACTGGATAACTGGTTCACAAGGATTAAATGTTTAACTATTTTTCTTCCAATTATTAGTTTTATGAACGTAAAAAGCCGATCAGTGGTGCTCCGTTTTTTAAATGCAAATAACCTTTTCCTTAACTACTTTTCTGGTCTTAATGTTGCGAAAATGATAAAGATGTTTAGATACATTTTAAGCATAGTACAATCAAAAATATGATCCGAACCCCACCATATGCGAACACAGAATTCTACGTTCTCCATAACTTGGGGCTAAGGCTTGTTTCGGATGTGGTTTAAATGCGTACTTCCTGAGATGCCCGTCACTGTAGAATTTCTCTATGGTAGTTTCGGACATTTACCAAGCAAGGCGGTTTCATTCTGCGTAAATGGGTAGTAGATTGTGGTGGCATGTGACATGCACAACAATTCCCACAGTCAAGGTGTTTCCCACGGTCTCTAGTCTTCTTCCGCCTTCTGGCGTCCCCTTTTTAGTGGATGGTATTTCCTACTCTCCTGCCCCTACTTCGTAGAAAACCAGCAATGGACGGAATAGGGAAGATGGAGCGGCAAATGAATAGTCCTTGAACTGCTTTACCAATTATCGGTCCGTATCTACATTTATTAAGCTAATGATTGGAAGTACTACCATTTTCCTCAATCCATCTCCTATACTTGCATTTATCCCTAGATACTTTTTTATGTCCGGTTGTGTATGCTTGATGACAAATATCAAAGCACAGTTGAAAAAATGGAGAAACAGTCACAGAAGAATAAACTGAGCGTCAAATCACAAAATTTCATCAATAGGTAGGTATTTTATTCACATTGTGTTTAAAGTTTATGACTTGGTGCTTCCTAAATTGAGCCTAATGCCAATCTTTTCCTTAAATGAAAGGCCAGTAATAAGTTAGTTATGGTGCATATCCTTCTTCTGTTGCTTCAAAGTTGAACATTCAGAGAGCTGGCATTAGCTCTTCGATGCCACCGATGCGGTACCCTAAGTTCTGGTCAAAGTCATGAGAATTCAGCCAACGAGGACAAAATATGCAATTTCAATAAGCAAAAGGCCTAAGAGTCAACGGCAAACCTTGAAGGCAACTTTACCCAACGAAGATATAATTTCATTCATTCAAGTGTCCCTTACACCTGATGAAAAAAAAACAGCAAGTTCGCATTTTATATCACTCGTACAAAGAACTATTGACTTATGAGAAAAACATCATCGATAATTGGTAGGAGAAGGTATGAAATATGACTAGCTTGAATAGCAGGTTAAGGATGCTTAACGCACTCCAGGAAAAACTATTTTTGGGCTATGAAATTTGTTACTCCAAAATCATGCGCATTTGAAGACAATTATCTTTGGAAAACGCAGCATAGTCTACCCTCCAAACTTGAACGTCATAAAATCGTGTTTGTAACTTTTGCCAGAGCACGACAAAGTTAATGACTCTGCCTCTAATAAAGTCCAGTACATTGCTGAACCGTCACAACAGGCAAAATGGCAGAGTTGACATAGCTCATTGCTTATTCTTCCTTCCTTGCTTGCATTCAATTGGTGAAGTGGAGGAAGAGACCGTAAATGGGAAACTGGATCCAAATATTTATCTCGTTGTTGTCCGAGATTCTTATGGCAGAGGAACCTAAAATATAGGATAAAGGTTATGATTATCGTGTGATATATCCTTCAAAAAGTTTGCAGTAAATCGAGATAGATGGAGCCGGTTAAACTTGATTAAATCAAACAAATTAATAATATTATCGGTGCAGTGGCGATTGTCTTTAAAATGGAATTCATTTAGCAGGATTGCGATGGTAGCTTGTCTTCCAACGAACCTGATAACAAACGTACGATTGTTCAGTTGTAGGTTTTGGTTATCTAACAAAGTCCGCAAGGAGGTGAATTTGATTAACTGCAAGGCAGTATAAGCATATCCTGATGAAATTTGTTGTTCCTGTGCCGTTTTACAATTCTGAATACGAGAAATCTGGTGACACTCTAACAGTAAGCATCCACATTTTGTACGATAAGTGACTGATCGACTCATTTGCATCAGCACCTCAAACCTCTATTACCTCAATTGCAAGACTCAGGCCATATAATGACGTTTGCCACCCTCTATTCGTCAAATGGATGGCATGCATGGAATCAAATTCGCATGTGACACAGCAGTCACTTGGACTTTCTCGCTCCTCACTTAAGGGTTGGATGTAGCCCTTGAACGTTTAAAATATGCCCATGTAAACTATGCCACTTCGCGTGAGGATGTTCGATTTTAGTAAACAAGTAATGATGGGCACTTATGTTACGATTTCCAGTATCTACTCTTGGAGGAGTTGATCACAAACGCTTACGGTACTACTTAGGACTTTGTTTCTGATACATCAAAATTGTCTCCATAGTTCCTCGTTTCAACATCCAGAATTTGTGGCAAGCAGTCGAAATCAGCCAGTCTGACACTCAGGAAAATGCTTACTTATGTGCTGCTGAGTAGATTACATAAATTTAAGAGTGGTACAGTCATGGCTGTTCTTTTTTTGACTAACCTTAGAGACCAGCCTTACAAACTTACGGATAAGTTCGATGCAAGACTTCCGAAGGGAAAATAAGCGAGATGTGTAAGGTCTATCCGACAAAATAATCCACATACTGATGTTAAGATGATAATTTATCTTAATTTGCTCCTCAGAGCTATGAAAACCCACCAAGTTATTCATAATTTGAAAGAAAAATAGCTTCCTTTCAGTGTTGAGAACGCGGTACTGTGGTGTTTATTTGGTGGTTCTAAGTAAATTAAGTGATGCTAATCCGTTTTAACACCTCTTCAAATTCATTAATGTAGGTTAGGGATTATAGAGCCTGAGTAACTTTTGACTGACACTACAATCAAGAGTGTTGCTGGTGGTTCTCAACCTTGACCACCAGTCTTAACCTCTATTGTCGCTGGTTTCGCTTTGTAAAGAATACAATTAGGTATCTCCTTGCCTTCACTTTACGTTTTTCCCATTGTGTAAACAGCCGGAAGTTTCGTCCATGCGTTTAAAGGAGTTTCTCAAATAGACCTTGTAGATGGATAAAAGTCTGGTTACTGCTCCATTAGAGATCATTAGGCCCTTATTAACTTCTCTGAAGCTAGAAACAGACAAAAAAGGTCGAAGTCTTCTAAGATCATTGATTGGTGATGGGTAACGTACTTGTTTCACTCACGGATATCTATCAGTAGTGTTTGGGAGGCCTGTCTGATAAATGGCTATCATTTCGTTTGAGCTTTTAGTCCTTTTTTTGCCACTTGAGCCTCATGGGAAAATTCGCGGCAAAACCATACCCATCCTTGGAATAGTTTTTACTTTATGATTACAATAAGCATTGCAGGGTCCCATTCTCTTACATTCAGCGGAGCTAGGCATCATAAAATCCAACGTACTCCTTACCCCTACTTAAGAACTTTATCAAGATCAAGGACGACTTTATTGTATGGGAGGCAAGGATAGGTAATCAAATGTTCCTGTAAAGATCTAATTGTTCCAATCCTTGTTTTGGCTACTCAGATATTGAACAAGACAGCCTTTTATACCTCCCTCTAGAATCACGGTCTTCAGTTGGTGATAGTAGCTTCTGCCTATGCCTTCGTCGCTCTGAAAACACATTCTAAGTGCCTTTAGCTCAACGTCGAAAATGCATATTCTCTCCTTATATTGGATTCTCTTTCATCATCAGAATATACTTGAGAAATTTGCTATGTACTGCTGAGAGGTGAACGTGCGATTTTGGTTTAAAATTGCTGCTATACATAGTAATGCCTCTTTGAAATGAAAAAGCTGTTGTACAAGGCCATCTAATATGTTCTCATTTTCTTCAAGGATGTAAGGAAATAATATCCTCATGATGGCCTCTAATTTATGGGGGAACAATGAGGTCGATGCTATTTTTTACCTTTCTGAGGGCGTCACACGGTGCACAAATTATGGCTGACGTGTATGCCATAATGTCGAGATGATACTTTAGACCTGACTCGAACAGCACGTTACCATTATTTAAGCAAATTTCTTTTGCTTTAACTTCAAAGCATGCTTCCACTGAAAAGTATTCAAAAGGATGTTTTGCAAACAAGAGGCCGCTGAAAATGGCCAGGAGGTCACACTTCCCAGAGAACCCCAAAGTGCTTTTCTAACAAAACGAAGAATTAAACAAACACCAAAGATATCAGAGTTAAATTAATAAAAGCAATACAGCAGTGCTCTTTATATAAGTAGTTATAGCTCCAAATGCATCAATGACAAACCCCGCAAGTCCATGAGATAGTTGGACATACCCTTCTGATGCATTGTAATGGGACCAGAAATAATTGCTCAACCGTGCAATGCCATTTCCTTAAGGAAATTTACGCAGCCAGTGAAACTTACTGGTTTACTCTTATGAATTGGTAATAGCACTATGAATTTTGTGATTGGTGTCGCAAAGATTATTGCTACGATGGTCATCGAAGACAGGTCTGTTTATGAAACCTCTTGCAACTGAACATCAAACAAGGACTAATCAGAATTGAAATGCCACCATAAACTAATAGGTAGAGCATTTTCTAAAGAAGACGAAGAAGAAGGTCATGAACTAAGGACGATCAAACGAGAGACAGATGTAAACCTCGTTGCCCATCCTCTGTGCGCTACAGTCGGCTCTTTAACAATTGGGAAATTTTAAGAAAAACCAGGAACCGTACATTGAAATTGTAAAATAACTTGGAAATATTGTATAAATTATCGGTGAGCATAAATTCTTCCGAAGTAACAACTTCGTCCTCATTCTTATAATTTGGAAAATTATGAGGATTGCAAAAAAATTTAATTCACTAGCTTTGATATAGTTTGCTTTTCTCCAAAATTGTTTTCTAAAATAATTGGCATTTTGATTTGATTAGTTGACGATCGCCTAAGTCGATGTTGATCAGCTCGATGTGCTGTGAACCTTGGCTATAAATTTGCATGGTGATGGAGTACTTGAGAGAAAAATGTCAGTATTAAACTATAAATGACCACTGTGGAAACTTAAGGCTTCCCTGAAAACAAAGGAAGGCAGAAATATTTACTACTGACGTAAAGAATGCTGGAGAGAGGGGAGCATTGACATATTTTATAGAGGCAGAGCCTCAATTACCCATGCAACCAAGACTAGAAGCAAAATAGGTATTCGAAGCATCACAAGTGCCCTTAAAAGACGTAACTTGCCTTTCTAAGCCCCCGACCCATTGGGCGTTGCCTTTGGAAGAGGGAAAAACAAACGTCTTGTCTGAAAATGAGAGTTCATGTTTTGCTCTATGAAAGTCGTTTAATTGGGAGCATAAAATTAGGTTGCTGTTCTGATGCATCTATTACGGTAAAAAAATTTAAGTTCACTTGCACCTGAGTGGTGAGCAGCGTCTTGGCACGACCCAAGGCAGGCGTTAGGTCATAGTGAGAGCAACACCCCGATCAATGGTGACGCACTATCATCAGCTTTAACACAATACTACTATTTTGCCACGAGTGACGCAATCTTAAGTGTGTAATCGACTCATCAAAGAAGCAGTTAAATGAAATCAACTATAAAATTGCTTAAATCAGCATGGTTTTCCCATTGGATTAACAGAGAGTTTGTATTTGATATGCTAAGATGTACTCCTCCTCCACTGTCACTGATACAGGATAAGCTCCATTTTCAAGGAGTGAACGACATGGTTTTACATTTCTGATGGAGAGTGTTCCTATGCATGTGTATAAGGTTTGCTAAAAAACTTTCTTCAACTACTTCAGAACTGCGATCAACCATGTTTCTGTCATTGAAATTGATATTATGTAGAGATTAATAGTGAGAAATGAAGTAAAGAAGACTAGAACTGGCACAGAATGAAAAATTCGTATCGCTCAGTCTCTTCTGCCTTCCATCACATTTCGCACTTGTACCCATGAGTAGTATGATGAGTGTTGCATAAAGCTGCCCTAATGTTCCTCCTGTTGACACTAATTATTACTGATAGCGATTGACACTGACTTGATTTTAAATTACAATGTAGTTGCCTACAGCACCTGTATGAATGCATCGATGCAATGGACACGCAAGAGCACCTCTTCCATCCATCCTCAAGTGTCAACCAGAACGAAGCGCTTTATTCAGTAGCGTTGCCACAAGGAACCAGGGAAGCTGGTGTAATCCTCGACGAGGGAGAATTTGACCATTGAAGTAATCGGTTTAAGAGTCTCCTCGTTGTGACGGCCGCAGACAGGGATCAAATGGAGGGGAGCAATGCTATGCTTAATTGTGTTTTCATCTCTCATTTTAGTAAAGGGACCATTTAATGTTTTCGACATTTCCCTTAACTCCCTACTCCTCCACCTTCCATTATCTCCTCTGAGCAGGTACACGATATTTCGTTAGAAGTTAGTGCCAAGATAAAACACAATGACAAGAGTTTTGTGTCAATACTGTACGCATTCGAATTTGCAGTCAAGATAGCAGTCAAAGCTGAAGAGAAATCGATGAATGATGACAGGTAAAACAAAAAGTTATATTTAACTTACATTGCTGTTATCATCGGAAACAGTTACATTAATAAAGCGCTTCATGGGTCTTTTCTTGCATTAATGAAACAATAATAATAATAATAATAATAACGGAATGCAATATGTATTGCTGATATAGAGGTCGGCTGGAAGCGATGCATTTGCAGAGACCAACACATTAGAAAATTAAAAAAGGGACTATATGATCTAGGTACCGTATAAAAGAACCCCAATTCCTTGTTAAAAAATTACTATGACAGGCAGTATAAAGGACTGTAAAACCACCTTTCCATAATTACCTAGGTTCCTGAAACAGGAGTTTCTGTAGCTTACTGAAAATAGGCCTTAAAACGTCTCCTGCAAAAACTTCCACAACTTACCAATGTGTTTGGCTTGATAAAAGCATCCTTTTGACGGCCCAAAATGAAAAATTCGACATGCAGAATTAGCCCCTCAAATGATCAAATTCGGTACTGTTATCCCACGCACAATTAATCTATTTGGGTACTGGAAAAGTTAGCTGAAACATTGCACAATTTAGATAGAAAGCCATTACGTGATCATAAGGTTAGTTATTCTCACTTGTGCATGACTATTTGGGAAACAGCTTGACTGACTGTTATTTCTGGTGCGACATTAGTTGATAATGCAAATGAGTGAGGACCGTAGCTGGTTATTGCTGAAATTGATAGCATAGAGCCAAGGAACCCATCTGAGAACGACACAACTACCCAGAGGAATAAAACCGTAGTTTTCAATGCCAGCAAAATCGAACTAAAAGAACTCGTAAACAGCCAATGGTATTACACAACCTTATCGATATTTTTACCATCATTTCCAGCACATTATTTGATGACACCTCAAGCCAACAATTAGGTTTGCGTGTAAAAATCGAATGCTTAATCCAATGTCAATTATTCCTTCCAGCAATTCCTGAATATAACGTGTGGCGACCACCCCCTGTCCCCACCACTAGCCCTAAGAACGCTGTCCATAAAGATGAGTCTTTCAACGAGAAAAGTTTTAAAATAAGGTATTCGTAATAGGATTTCGTGGCGGTTTTAATTTGCCGATTTGTCTTTGCCTCAGTGATGGCCAGTTATATCTTATGTCTAGTTCGTAGAGATGGAGAGATCATAGATTCACCTTATTGACTTCGCACACGTACCGCAGAAAACTCCGACTACTGAATTTCTTGATAGTGCATATTCCTCACGCGCAGCACAGAACGATAGTACCGACAGAAATCTTAGCTAATCTCACACAAATTTTCCCACTTACAGCACTTAGATGTAGAAATAGTTACGACAGAAGGTGGGGAGCTAATAATCCATTTGGAAATCAAGACATCCAGAGGAAGTGCAAACAAATCATATTCCAACCTATATGTAGGGGGAAACGAACAGTCTGTCAGAAAACCCTTGCATTTATCACAAATAGTAAGTTCTGCTTTTCCTCACATTTACTTTCACCTTTCCAGGGGTAAATTTGCTTCTTCAATCTTTGAAAAGATACTACTTAAATGCTAACAACGCGACTTTTTATTAAAGAATATTTGGCGTTTACTTTATGAGCAGAAGTTCAGCAATCCGTTTGCGTTGCTATTTAGTACAATTGTTTTCTGAAGTGACCAAAACAACGTTACACGCATGACAGCACCTGCAAATGCATGACTGAGATGTAGAACTATCAGCTTGTCAAAAAACTGCAAAGCTAAGAAATTCAAAAAGTAGTGAGCTTTCGAAACACTCATCATGTTGATACCTTTTGTCGATTCCTCTGAGACTTGTAGGGCAAGGCACAAACGGTGAATACAATTACCATTCCTGTTCTATTGGTCTGAAATTACAGTTTCTCCAAAATCACCATTCTCAGCTGTTCCTTGAAGCTTTACGCAAAAAAGGAGAATGTTGATTTCCGCTACTTCCAAATATGCAGGATTTAGGAGCAATCGAAGTGAGAAAGTGCAACCAAGTCTCAAGTGGTATTGGAGGTAAGTTTTCCCAAGACAATTTTGAAAGAAAATTGCCGATTATGAGAAATTTTATTCTGCTTATCTTTTGAAGATCTCAAAGGCTAGCCTTCACAGGTGTCTTGATTAAATCAAAAGTGAGCTCTGGTGTGACCCTATCTCATGCTCATACATTCACATGATGTGCCCTCGTTAAAACGAAAGTTCTGCTACGCGTTGGTTTTTGTGAGGCCCACCAGATGAGGTCATCAGACGCCTACAATGCAACAACCCCCACACATTATACGCTAACTTTACGCTATTGTGAAATTTAACTTTGGCGACGAACCATCACGATATGTAATAAAAAAAAGAAGGCTTCGTGTAGTCGTGGGTGATGAGGAGCTGCGCCAGTAATACGCCTTGAGAAGATCCTGACAGTCGACACGGCAAGGTATCCCTCCCGTTACTTATTTTATCATGAGGCTCGAGTCTATTTTTAACCTCTATACGTATGCCTCACCACACATGTTTACATCTTCACATGGATCTCGTGCCAAAGAAGCGGAGAAACCATCTTAATGACCCATTTGAATAAGGAAATGATCAAATGATCTACTTCATCGGAAGTGCAGTCTCATTCTTATCCCAAGTTGTAGTGGACCATACCAACGAGGAGCTAAAACCTGTAGACGTAACTGGAAGGTTGTAGGAATGAGGAGCCTACTGTTTAAACAGTGCTGAAGTGAGTGCAATGCGTCAAAGCACTAATTAATCATCCATTCATCTGAGGAACCAACCGAACTCCTGTTAAACCGATCCAATCTGAGATCAATTCCAGGTCGGCAACTAAGAGGCCTGATCCCGAATGAAGGCAGAAACATAACCTGCTTAGAGAGGTCAGAGGAGGTCATTGTTTGAATGTGACCTCAGTAAACTCAAGGTATGCTCACACCATTTCAAACCCTTGGCCACTTACGCAACACGTCACCAAATAGACTACAAAAGCGTTTCTGTTTATCCAGGAACAGACCCGAACCGCTCTCGTAAATACATGTATGTATATAAAAGAGGAAATAGGATACTTCACGAAGAAAATAAAAGTCGGTGACAACGAAGTAGAAACGGATTGATACGTGATACAAGGTCGATACAACTTCTGAATGGGAAGTAATAGCAGTCAATCGCAAGGTGTAGGGTTTTCGAACAAACCCTAGGGAGGAAGGAATTGGCATGACGAGAGCGGTAAGCAAGGCCACGCAAGAGGAAGTGCTAGGAAATTCCCGGATCGTGTAAGGGAAGAACGGGAATTTTATCAGCATCAGCAGGCCCCTTGCGTTGATCAAAGGCAGTGCTCTGGGTACGATAGCGCGAAGTATGGAGACCCTTCAAACGTGTGCCTTTGTGACCCGACCCTTCAGCGTTCGTAGCCATCCTTGGAGGCAGTTCAGAAGTCCCATCATCAGGCCCTTGATAAGCCTCATTGTACCCGCATTGGCTCATCAAACTGCGCAGTTGTGAGGCCTCCAACGATCGGGATCGGTTCGGAGACTGGAAATGTTGACAAGCAGACACGCATAAATAGCAGGTCAAAATCTTTGAATCAACTAAACACTAATTATACAGATTACCTATGGAAGACGAAGGGAGAACAAGCCAATACGTAGAGCACAATTGTGCACACTGAGAGTGATGATGAGAAAAACACGTTGTATGCATTTCCGATGTGATGACAGCACAAGACAATTTTATTAACACAAAAGACGAGGAATGGACAAAACAACCATATGACATCGCTCTTGGACAACGGCATTTAAAAGCGAGAGGTATGAACATCCCTAGATTAAATACCACCAGGCCATTAAAAGACAATTTCACAATGACCTCATCGACCACTACTTTTGGCTAGAGCCGTTCAAAATAGAGTACAATTCGTATGCATACATGAACGTCAAGCCCTGTGTGGACATCAAAACCATTCATTTTAAGTTTCCCAGAATCTCGATAAAAACCTCGGAGCCTTATCCTCTCTTATAGGCTCCAACTTTGCATCGAAATCAATTTCTTAAGGATTCCTCGGTGCAAAAAGGTAGTTCAAATAGAACTTTAATTGCAGAAGAACAATTATCGCACAATCCTAACTGCATTGTTCCAACGGGGTAGCAGATCACTTACGTGCGAGCTAGAATGGCAGCGCCTACGACCTGAACCAACAAGAGCGGCACCGCCAGAGACGTGGACCCGAATCGAATCATGGTTCTCATCCTCGCAACAAAAAGAGCAAGAGTCGTCGCGCGCTCGGCCGCAGGGAAAACTGCGCGTAGCCTCTTGCTGCTGTTCCTCAGCAAAGAACTCCGTCCTAATGTCCTGAATGCTAGCAGAACGGATGACAGGTGGCCAATCGCCCGCCATTCGATCTATCTCCTCGCGAATGCGCTCGTAATCCTTGCGAGCCACATAGCTAGGAAAAAATGTCTTCTTAAGCTCCCGCATATGCCGACGGAAGGCCACACCTTCTACCAGCATTTCAATCAAGGAGCCCAATAGAAAATTCGCCAGAGCAATCAATACTAGCATTGTACGGGCCTTGTAGGAAGGGAATACTGCTAACTGGAAAGAGAAAAAAATTCAACTGAAGTTAACACCAAAGGAACATCAGTAGGGAAAAATACGCACACCCATGAAATCCAGCAGAGCTTCTCCCTGGTACAAGCTGATTAAGAGATTAATTCCCAGAACGATAAGGACGTTAGCCAGGAAGAGGTCTAAAAGGCATAAAACGATCCCACTTAGGACATTCCATGCAACCGGAATATTACACTCGGATTCACTAAAAGGTACCCGCTTAGGCTTGAATCGAGTGCTTGACTGGATTATTTCACATTGCCAAGGCGCAGAGAGTGGCTATTTTCAAGGACTTTGTAAGGTCGAAACTAAGAGACCTTGTGGATAATGGCAGTGTATGCGTGCCGAAAGAGCTACGCATCCAAATGTACAACATTGTACGAAAACTTACAATTTGTATACATTCTGCGACGATATGGCGGACCTTTGGAGAAAATCACGGCGAGCAGTACGTACTGGTAACAAGAAACAAGGAAGATTGCCGCATTCGTTATCTCCCCTTCTTCAAACGCCCTAAAAAGCAAGTTAGCTTTGAGCGAATGTATAACTAGGAAAAAAGTATTCAAGTATTAGGAAGTACAGAACACCTACCATGGCTGAGAGCCAAAGTAGAAGAAAGCGGCTAGTTGAGTACCGATAACTAGGAGCAACTGACTCCCTAGTGAAAGGAGGGTCGTTGTGGAGACAAGGCGCATTGTTGGAGGTTCAGGTGAAAGGCGTTCATAAGCCCTGGTATAACTAACTGAAAGCAAAAGCACATAGTTACTACTGCTACTAACAGAGATATGGACTATAAAGGGAAGGAGGCTTACAGGTAACGCCGAGAGAAGTAATAACGAACAAGTCGATGTAGAGAAATTGCATATCTTCGAGCACTGAGTTAACCTAGAATGGGTAAACAAGGCACTGTATCGTACCAACGAAAAAAAAATAGTGGAAAATTTAGGTAAGACCTACACAGTAGAGTATGAGAACACTGGTGAACTGGGTGATGGAGTAGCCCATCATAAACTTGAAAGTGCCAAAGCTAGTGGCCAATGCACAGCGACCCTCACGGATAAGTTGGGGCACACAGCTGATATTCTGCAGGCCCGAAGTGAAGGGACTAGCTACAGACGCCTCGGCTTGACTCAGTGCTATGCCCGCATGTGCCGCTTTCAACGCACCACAGTCGTTAGCTCCGTCACCGCACATTGAGACAAAGTAACCCACGCATTGCAGAGCCTCCACCAGTTGAGATTTCTGTTCTGGTGAGAAACGAGCGAAAACCGTACCTTTCACCACCAGCTAGAAAGGAAGGAGAACAATGTTTATTTGTGCTCCCTGATGATCCCGTTATGGTTTGTCTTGAATTCAAATATGTTCAATGCCTAACTTACATCGCTACAACTCAGTTTTTACTCTTACCTTGGGAATAAGAGAGGGAAAGTGCTCGCGAATAATGCCCCACGTTTTGCCCGAAATAGCCAAATGAAAATCAGGTCGGTCTATCATACGCAGAGTGATACGATGTTTTAATTTGGTGCGTCCATACATTCGGTTACCGTGAATTTGTCGTGTCTTCTCACTCGCCTTCTCTTTGCTGGAAACTCTCCCATAACCTTCCACATCATCTGTCACGCCCCTACTAGAAGGCGAGGAGACCCGTTTCCTTCTTCTAAAATCATAACAGCTTTCAGTAAACCTTCGTTTCGGGTGAAAATGTGTTTGAATTACAACGCCCACGCATCGAGGCTGTACGTGATTTATCATCTGACTCACAAGTTCATTAACCACCTGCCAATTTTAGAGTGCCTTGGAATGACTTCCGAATCCTCTTCATTTTCAAGATCATAAGTCTGCCTTTTGGAAGCAGTTGTCACCTCCGTCACTGGTTTGTGAAGGTCCTCAGCATAGTGGAACTGCACTAAATCCTTCCAAGACTCCACTGAATCATCAGGAGACGAGGAGCAATCACCAAAAATGTGTAGATCTCCACTGACTTCCTCTAGTGTTGCTACTTTAGAAGACTGCTTTGGTGATTTTGCCGAGACGATTATTATACGATCCATTTCATCAATCATCTCACAATCGCGGGCGACCGAAAGAGCAGTAAGCATGTTATCACCTAAGAGGAAAAATATTGCAACATCCCTGGAATCTATTCGCATAACAAGCACTAAGAGAGATGAAGGAGGAATTTAGCTTAATTTACCAGTAACCATGACAGGCCGAATGCGGGCTTCCTGAAGGGTTTTGATGACAGGAGCGCTCTCCGGCTTGAGACGATTCTCCATCACTAGCAGGCCAAGGAACTGGAGTTGAAATTCGATGCTGCTGCGTTGAAGACGCATGACTCGAGTGTAAGTTGCTCGAAGCGGCCGCCAGGCTAGAGCTAGCACGCGATAGCCCTCGCGGGTGTACTCCAACAACACGTTATGGAAGTCGCGAGGGACTAAAAGGGCCAGGAAAGAGATGGAAGGGGTGCGACTGTACATTCTACTCCCATCAAAGGGTCTTCAACTTACGTGTTTCCTTCCGGCAAAGTGTTTCGATCATCTCAGGGGACCCTTTCGTGTAGACACAAAAGTGGCTTCCGTTGAGGGCTCTCGCAATAACAGACATTCTTTGGAGTGTTGAGCTGAATGGGAACTGTCGCACAATACCAATTTCGTAGGGCAATGCCTGCAGAAAAATTACGTGGTATGATGTGGGAGTTCAATAAGTGGGGAAAAACAACCAAGCAAATCAGTGAAATTTTTAAAACAATTTGACCTTGAATTCAATTTGACCGTTGAATTAGACAAGCAGCAATACAAAAGCGTTTTGGAGATTGCGTATTATTGAGGTAATTAGGGCCACAATAGCAGCAGTTACACTATTTCCTTGCATTCAACTTTCCTCAATAACGAAACAAATAATATATTTAGTAATACATACTGAGATTAATGAATCCAAATACAATTAGCAAGTACAAAGAGCTAAAATTAACGCTAGTTCTACTAATGACCGAGGTAACATTGGAGACTATACACAGAGTCCCGCATAAAAATCTGGCTGCATCATCTAGTGAAAACGAGCTAGTCACTCTAACGGGTGGGCAAAGTAGAACCGAAAACTGATGCCCAGGAGCCATTGTTTGATCCGAGGAATGAGGCAGAAGCATAGCACCCTAAATGAGTCAGCCTCAAAAAGCTAATAATTGTACAAAAGAAAATAGCATACCTCAGTCTCAGCCAAAGTGGTATCCAGAACCTCAGTAGATGGCGGGGTGCGAGGTCGAACGATGGCCGGAATAGTCATTTCAAACTTGCAGTAGTCTTCTGAGATCTCCTCAGTGAACTCCTATGGAAGTTAAATACAGTACAATCCAATGTACATCGTCAGACCACTTACCAACTGGGTAAAAAACACGTATAAGCTTCTAACGGATCTAAACCCATACATCCTCGAGAAGCAGTCAGGTAAACCCAGAGCTCCGGAAGTGTTCAAAAACATACCCAACTGGTGGAGAGGAACATCTTCAAGTCCAACGGATCACCAGAAAGTTCGCCCCCGATTCTAGTGAGGGAGTGACAAGTTGCCATGGTTTCGAGTAGAGGTCCCCGTGGCAGCTCACTCGGTTGTGCTACAGGTTTCTCAAAAGTTCCATGACCATTAGGGATGACGCCCCACAAATCCAAACCGTCTTCTGTAATCGTACCAGTCTATGAAAATAATCGGACAACCGTAGCAAAACGAAACCCATGCGTAAATATGGTTATTCTGGAAACTCTGAAAGTGCACCCCGCACACACCTTATCGAAACAGGCAACGTCTATAATACCACAGACATTAATGACGCTTGGATTGATGCAGAAAATATTCTTCTTCTTGAGACGACCTTGAGCGAACACAATGCCCACAGTCATTGCAACAGGCAGCGCGGGTGGAACTGCTACCGTGATTAAATCGAATGCTCTCTTCACAATATCACCTGCCTCTGTTCCATTTTGGAGCTAGAATAGACATCAAAGTTACTTATGAATTCGATACAAAGACGTAATGCTTTCAGTCTAAAAATTATCAACTAAAAGATATATAGCCACATAGGTTTCTTGTCGCACTAAATTTTACTTCTACCACTAACAACTCATTCTGACATCATTTAGCATGACAATAGCGATCCCAATGTGCAAGGATATCCACCTACCAATATGTAGACAGAAAAGGCAAAGCCACCCACGGCGATGAGAGCGAGAACCCCAACGAAGCGATTTACGTCGCGAGTAAACTTAAACTTCATAGGTTTGGGGAATAGAATAGCACGGACCATCTCACCCTTGGCGGTGCGAAAACCGGTGCGTACAACCACGGCTATGACCTTCTGATCGGCAAAGTTACGCGATTGGATGACAGAAGTGCCGCAAAAGAGAACACTCTTAGAGGAAGCCTTCAATTCGAACTGTGGAGAAGCGCCGTCAGTTTCCCGAGACGAAACAAATGAAATTTTCGTCACTGGGACGCTTTCACCTACACATAAGAAAACTTCAAAATCTAACTCCGAAATCATGCGTATTC
Source organism: Hydatigera taeniaeformis (assembly GCA_900622495.1). Taxonomy (NCBI): domain Eukaryota; kingdom Metazoa; phylum Platyhelminthes; class Cestoda; order Cyclophyllidea; family Taeniidae; genus Hydatigera; species Hydatigera taeniaeformis. Next base: position 24,507 of record UYWX01020371.1, on the reverse strand, counting down.
AAAATCTCGAGCTGAGCTGGTAGGATTCAAGCCAAGAGTTAGCAAATAATAAGACTGACCAGTTAACGTGCTCTCGTTGACTATACAACTGCCCTGAAGGAGAACAGCGTCACAAAACATGTGACACCCATCCCGAGGGATTTCAATGATATCACCGGGCACAAGATCCGTTGAATTAACTGAATAGAACTCTGGAAGGATGTTAAAAGAAGTGAACCACACAGAGGGAGCAGTAAGAAGGAACAAAACTGAAAGAACGAACTTGGACTCCCATTGACTTCGCGACAGAGGTTTACGGTCCCATACGAGGTGACAGTATCGCGAAGAGCTTTTTCGCTCTAAGGAGTGAAATAAAACTTGGATGAGAGTCAAAAGGCCGCCTTTCAAATTGAATTTAAGCCGGCTTACCCTTCTCAAGTCACAAATATTCCAAGTTAGGGACATAGCAGAAATGAGGAGAATAGCCGCCGCGTAATAATAATAGGAGTCACAGAACCACAAGATGCAACTTGCCAATTGAAAGACGTAGAATTGATTAAGTCCCTACAAATTTGGTTACCGTTTAGTCCAAATTATATTCCTACCTCTTTTAGGAGCAGTTGTCCAACACTCCGTCGTGGGATGGGGATATCATTTACATCGTACAAAGATCGACGACGCGCCGCCTCCTGTTCCATAAGTGGTCGAGCACTAACGATATCCGATGCTGGCCGCTCGTCCCAGTTGCTATAGAAGAATTTCAAAATCCAGAGTGAGATAAATTCAGGAAACAGGAAGTATATAGACCTTTAATTAAAAAAGGGCCTACGGTAGCAGATGATAGTGCCCATCCTCACTATCCAGAACATACTTCATATTCTTGTAGTATATCCAAGACTGAATAGAACCACCCTACATAAATAATATAAGGCGCATAAGCCTTATTACCACATCATTTTGCGAGGTTCCCGCCGTAAAGTACTGTGATGTATCCGACAAGGCACTGGAATATGTGCTACCAGAGTCGTTAACATCAAAACCCGATTGTGGGGACCTTCTCACATCAGCAATGTAAAAAACACAACTACTGTCCTAAAAAAATCACGAAGAACCAAAACAAACCTTGATAAGAAACTTTTTCGCGTCCTTGATTCTACAAGCGGACATGGCAAATCGAATGTGCCACTGAGGAAACCATTGAAAAACGAGACGGAGGAAAAAAAATGTCAGGAAATAACATATCCACTTCCTTGTCGTCGCCAGTTTTGAGTGTTTAAACGCCCACATATCCTAAGCCGATTAGGCTGGAAGGAAAGCATACCGACAAACTCCCATCAGAGTCTGGAATAAAGCAATGGCGCTCATCATCATCATCAGCTTTAAGGCGACACATCATCCACAATCATAAAGTCAAAATCCTGCAATCTGAATAAAATAAGGCTCAACTCGCGGTCCCAACGACACTCAGAACACCAAATGACCGTAAGTGAGACAACTGAATCTACCGCATGCACTATATCAAACCTCGACAGCCGTGATATAGTCAAACAAGGACCACTATTTATTGCGCATAAACACATCCAAAAATCTTAATATTTTGTTGTTTAAAAAAGTAAAAATTTTACTTAAGGTATTTGTACTTCAGCGCAGTGGAATTTAAAGAATTTCTTGTTTATCGTTTCATTAAAGGTGCCATGTTGGGAAAGATAAAATTCAGCCAAAACCACTCACATGAGACAAACGTTGTTTAAGCAAGACTGCTAAAAATCATACCTCCTGTCAGCTATCTTAAGAACTTTAAAACTTTAAAACCGAGTCGATAAATACTTCGTATGTAGAAACTCCCAAATGAACCCCCGTTGTCATTAAAAAAATGTAATGAGGAAGTCTATTAAGCATTCTTTGCCAAATAAGAAAACCAATTGTTACGTCAGGACGGTAATTTGTCCTTACTCCATGAATCGACCCTCGCCTTTCTCAAGACCTTAATTCGCAATAAAACGATCGTGAAAATTCAAGCACAGTGGCATATGTAGCGTCTCGAGATCTCCTGGCCAAATATAAGAAGTCAGTAAGTGCAGATGGATACGTACAATTCTGAAGACGACAGGACAAATGGGCCCGAGCATGGCCTGAAGGCCAGCCCACGTGTACAAGGGCCAGACAAATCCCAAAGTGGCTGCCAAATGTCATAAACAAAGCACCAGAAATACGAATACTAAAGGTTCGTCAGACACCAGGTAGCCACGTAAATAAGGTATTACACTGCACCTCTCTTCTTTTGAGCGGCGTCCTCGACGTCCCCCTTGGTACACATTTCGACATTTTTTAACGATTTTTATTTTGGTATGTACCGTTTGTTTTATGTGCCTGCGGTGTGGAGAAGGCGCATTTACATTAAAGGCGAGAGAATCTCTGAATTTGTAATACAAAAGAGTTGAGGATGGTGTCTGAGTTTGGCTTCACCTTGTCTCCGTATTCCACAAACTAGCTATTAACAACTGAAGCGACAGCACCGTAAAATACCCGAAAAAGTTTTGTGTCAGAAGTCTCTGTAGAGCCTGACTGCCTACTCTCATGCTCTTGAACCTCGGACTTCAAGAGAGGACGGAAATAGGGAGTACTGACGAGCCGGAAAGCAGATTTTTCCCGAAGAGGGAATCCTTACAGTCTTCACGCATCGAATTCGTGTTCGAATTGACTTCTTTCCTCTTCCCTATAAAGGCAAACCCAAATATTCTAGTTTATATATTAGTGTTCCTACCAAATCCGTGTTTAGGTGTAAAAAATGACACTACAGTTCTCCTTATATACCGGACTGTGTCTGATCCCGTTTCCTCTGTAAACGCCTGTTCTTAACCAGAGTTCTGCCGTCTAGTTCTGGAAGAAATTGGTGGTCAGTAAATGTATGCGACTGTGATTCCCGCTCCTTGATCGAACGTAACGCCAGATCCAGGTGAAGCTGCTGAAGGGACGAAGCACCGTTCACCAGTTCCATGGCGCAGCTGGCTGGCGAATGCTTCCTTGCACTACAGAATATGCTGCGACGGCTACTGTGAGAGGTGTAGCAAGAGGTGCCTCGAGGTAACTGTGCAAAATAAGAGACGGCATGACTACCTGATGCCTGACGGCTTCTTCAAGATTAGTCTGACTCTTTTATGTATCGGCCGACCTACAGACCAAGCTCAGGCTTAGCCTTCGTGCTCTCCTAGGATACATGCGATCACCTCAACTTGTCACCCATTTCTACTAGATGAGAAGTTTCAATAAACACCAAACGTGACGACAATCGACGACGCGACCAACGTCCTGTAGGATACGCGAGGACCCCCCGATTTGTCGCAAATTGCAAATGATCGTGAGTAATGCGAACTCGGTGCATGACCGAGCCGCACACGATACGAACCTAACCAACCCAGACCCCAGTTCCGCTCGTATATCCTCATATACACTTGGCAAATACGTAGGGTAGAGCTACCACCCCGATGAGCCACACGCCCGGACACCACGATAGTCAACCAAATGGCACCAAGCCGTCCTGCCATACCATAAGTAGTATATAATTCGATTCTTTGTTTAATTTACAATCCAACAGAATAGCTCTACAAGAAACTCCCCATAATTCCTATTTACGCGAACTCCTCGTGTTAAACAGAAGTGGGTTCTACCATTGTAAAAAAACGAATAATTTTCGAAATAGTAAAAATAGAAAATTTAACCACAATTTAGGGCACGAGATTCTCTCTCGTAAACAGCAAATCGGAATTCGACATCTCCACAGTGTTTTAAGCCAGAATCCACTGTATCTAACCTTGAATAAAAGAATACTAATAATTAACCGTGAATCTGAGTAGCATGGACCTGACGCTGAAAAATACCTGCAGCTTACTGAATATGTGTAAATCGCTTCCAATCAAAAGAAGGGAAGAACGTGTCACAGTCGAAATCCTTCATAATGTGTGTGTAATAGAGGCGAACGGGATACACCTCTTGTTCCAGTGCTTCCTAGGATAAAAGGCAATAGCAGAGACAAGTTAAGAAATGTAGGTCCACAAATCAGAATTAGAATTGCAATTTCGTGAAATTTGCCTTATATAAACCATGACCCCCGATGATAAAGACCTCGTCTACCCGGCCGCTATCGACCAAAGACTCAACCAGACGCAAAGAGTCTCCAAACGACTCGACAAGATAGGCACCTTCGGGTATCCTAAACAAAAGGAATAATTAAGTCATTGATTTACGTTTCGAGTTGTGTAGACACAACCACGTTGACTCGATTTGGTAGAGGACGAGATTTCTGTGGTAAGGAGAGCCATGTTCTTCTTCCAATAATTATAGCATTCGTCTTGCCCTCTCGAGATGTTGAGGTTATCCTATTAAAAAAGGCCATATCCTCCCTGAAGTAAAGATGAGAAACTTAACAATGATTTCTAAGTCCAGTTCTACATCAATCATTGCAATGCATAGACGACACCTAAGATAAAATACTGCCGTAATCGGAAACGAAAACAGAACCAGTGCATCGCTAACTTATAATAGGGCACTAAAATAAAGCCTCAGCGGACTAAAAAAAGTCTCGCTAACCAGCCTATGTAGGTGTCATGCTAGCTAAAAAACGAGTGGTTGTAAAGGCCAAGAATCAGAAGTATACTGCAAAGGAAGACAGTATAGTATAATCTGCAGTAAATTTATACCGAATCCGCCATGGCACTTTATTCTCCTTCCCAATGCCACCGTTGCTGGCAACAGCCGCAATGATATTAAGGCGTTCTAACCCCATGCTCGAAAGCAAGAGCGAAGCAACACGCTCAATCCCCACCGAGACAATTATTTCAAATCTGGTAGAGTTAAACAAATTTCCAAGGCTTTCTATGCCTAAACACACGCTTTGAACAGTTAATCAGAAGCGTTACCTCTCATGGTGGTTTTAAGCCAACAAACACATTGTCCAATTTATTTAATTGCGGTAGTATCGTCAAATTTAAATTATATGGAACTTCATTAATATTTGTTCCTTTTTACCATAGGGAATGCTTCTGCAAAGTGTTTGACCATATGTCCTTATTTAAGGATGATTTTTACTAAGCCGAACAATGGCGTGGATTTGTTTATAATGACATCTATGCTAGGATTTTGTTCATTATATAATTCTTAATATTGAAGTCCGGTTGGTGTTCTTCTAAACCACAATGAAATCCTAGTGAACCAAGGCTGTCTCTCAGACGGTCATATGCTTAAAGTCATGTCTTAGAGGTGAGGCGACCGTGTACTTAAAATTCGTGTTAGTGCCAGTGCAAAATCATAGCCCATGAAGTTAAAGTGTCTGCTGTTTGCGTAAATCTTTCAAATAGCTTTTATTCGTACCTGCTAAAATTTGTATGCGCTTGCGAAAAAACTTCGTGCATTGAATTGATACGCACTTGTAGTTGACTTAGTTCCTCCCCTGCAAGGCATTTCGTTGCGGATCTATCCATTGATAATATCGTGTTGTGCAAAATGCCACGAAAGTTCAGAGTATGTCGCAGGCAGGACGAGAGTGTAAAATCACCCAAAGAACCCATAAACCTCATCAATACAATTCTTCCCAAACTAGGAAGGCAGGGATAATTTACTCATTTGCGATGTTCGTAAAAAAAATGACTAAAGACATACCTCTTAAGAAGACCTAAACTTCAAAATCAAGAATTTCAGCCCAAAAGTTCGTCGCACACTCCGATACTATTGTGTTCTATTTAGTATTATTGGACAACGCACTTAGGGAGAATATAGACACAGAAATCGGCAAAGTAACATTAGCAAGAAGAATAAACCTTTGAAGTGTGTGAGGAGTAAGGAAATAAGACATACATTATTGTTAGCGGCGGAGGTAGGGGAGTACTCTTACGAGCAGCGCTATCACGAAGAAATGCGGATTTAACACACGATCAAAAGAGAGGTTGGAAGAAGGATAGAGCAGGGGAGAGGATTTGTTGTAGAAAAATACAATTGAGGTAGATAGTTTGTGTTCAGTAACGTAGCGAGCACGTCGTTGAACTTTTTGGTGTGATGAAGTGATCCTGTTATTATTGATCTTGTTGCTGTTGATGTTGCGCATTTGCCTGTAGGAGTTAATAACGCTAGTAGGTGTGTGATTTCTATGGAAGAGTATAGCGTTGTGGCTGCATTTGTGCGGACCATAGGTGGATCGGAGTGGAACTCACCCATCTCCTTTTAGGCTAAAGATGACTTATTGCCTCAAATAACTGACGACAGGAATCCACAGTATCCTGTAGTTCTGAAGAAATCACGCTTGCATCCAACTAAAATAAGAAAACCACAGCTGCATTGGTAAGTCTTCAAATCGACCGTGTGAACTAGTGTCAATAAGAGTGACAGAGGGTTACAAGTGCAAATAAATGTTTCGTTATCCACTACCGCTTGCTTAAGAAACGAAGGGTGCGTGTGGAAATTTATAACAAGCAAATTATTCCCCTCCAAGATTCCATATGGTAGTCAGATTGGAGGCCGCCAACCAACAAAGCTCCGCCAAATGCATGCGTGCGGCACTAAGTTGTGTGAGCAGGCTTTAGCGGTAGGCGTACGGCCTAGCGAAAGAGTGCATGCAGAACAGCCTTTGTCTGAAGGGGTAGCATTTGCATACAATCCGGGAAGACGGCAACGCCAGATTGTGGCGCGATTAGACATCCCCAGGAGTTGAATTATTGTCGATTTCGGCCGCATTGCGTTTGGATCTGAATATTCCAACAGTCACGACAATAGATGCACTGACTCGTCTCACTATTTTTGGACAATACCGGCTGCTGAAAAATCGAGTAGGAGTGGTGGCGGCAAGTTTGCTTTGAGGGCAATGTTCAACTCTTACTAACCAATCACCACTGCTGGAAAATGAAGGTTGGAGAGGTGATGTGCGCGCGCCGCGTGCATGCGTTAAACCGACCAATTCATTCGCCTTCCACAGGTAGGTGGGGGAAGGAGAAAGTGGCATAAGACCACCCACACTCTTCACCTTTGATCGATAGAGGCGCGTAGGGACGAGAGGAAGCCTGCCAATCATTCCTGCAAAGCCATCGTCTTTACCTTCTTTCCATTCCAATTTTTCTTTCTCTTCTGTCTTCTTAATAAAAGGCTAGAAAGGCGGGCGGCAGCGAACAATCGCTGAGAGTTTAACGTTCAATCCTGTCCATTGAGACCAAAAAGGTAAAGACCACCTTAAACCAAAGAACTTTATTGATACATCTTTTTTTGTGAGTGCCAAGACGCACACAAAAGCGCCGCCGCCGCCTCCATTATGATCATTGATGGTGACGCGACGTAGTGCTGGTGTACGTGCGTTTGCTTGCGTGCAGCCGTAATCCCCTCCACTATCTCCTCCCAGCCTTTCTGCCACCTCCGTTCTCTAAGACGTTTTGATCTGGACTTAAACACAGAGCAAGGGACCTCTATGATTAGGTTACTTTTACAATTGGCGCGTATGCCCTATTGCTCTCTCGCTTTCTCCAACTTTATGATAGAAGAGATACTCACGTGCGCAGTAGCACAAATAGACAAAAGCCGCTGTTAGATCCAAGGAAAATAGAGAAGGTAGGAACATAACTAAAAACTACCAAATCAATCAAGACGGTTATCAACAAAGGAAAACAAACTTGTGGCCTCTTTAAAGTAGGCGAAATCGTCGGAGCAAAGGCTTATTACCCAAAGATCAAAGCCTAATCGAACTTAAGATACGGTAAAGCTGTAGAATGGTTTAAGCAATAAAACAAGCGTTTCTTGCTCACAGTAGCCAGTCAAGACATATTCTGCGTTCATAATCCTTTAAAGTCTCATCCATTACATAGAAAAACACTATTATTTATTAGCAATGGATAATAGCAGTCAGCAGCTGCGGAACATCCGCAAAAACCGTGTTTTGAGTCTAAAGTGGTAACTCGGATGAGTGTCTATGGGCGTGATGCGTACAGTCTTTCTTGGTTCGTGGCTAGGATACGAAGCATGCACGTTGGTTTAAGCCATTAGAGAGAAAAAAGAGCACGTGCGCGCATGTGCATAAGGATGAAAGGAGAGAGTGCCGACAAAGATAGATGCCGCCGGCTTGGAGAGCAATAAAATGCACATACGTTTGTGCGCGCAAGCATGGAGATATGCTTGCCCATGTGCATGCAGGGTCCGCTGTAAATTTTAGCCCTCCTCTACATCTCCTTTTCCAGTAGCATAATAAAACCAGTTTGTGTGTCGGCTCCTGCATAAAAGGGAGGATGTAAAGAGTGGCTCGAAAATGAGTTGCCTTTCTCGCGCTTTTTTGTGTAAAACGGCAACGCCGGGAGGGGGTGTCACGAGAGGGTTGAAATGGACCACCGCCTCCTTCATTTCAATCATTAAAGCGCCTGGCAGAAATCGGATATGGTTGGCGGTGGTGGTGAAATCGAGGAAGTTTATGGACGCCCAGATGCACACACACACACACCGATTATGTTCCCTCGTAGCGTCGTTCGGAATTCGTAAGTTCATATGCACGAGAGCGAGCGAGATATCCCACACCACCGCCGCCTCTACCGAAGTGGTACTCTGCCAGGCATCGCACCCGCACACACACGCGCACGCTGAAGCAACTTCAAATGGCTCGTCATTATTATTATTATGAGGGAGGATGAAAGGCGAGGTCGCCGACAAAGAGTTTTGCCGCTGCTGCCGCCCCAAGGCCTACGCGCGCTCACGTACGTAGACTTAGAGCGCTAGAAAACTGGAGGTGATAACTTATACCTACTAAAGAGTCATGATGAGGAAGAGATTCATCTGCCGTTACGCCTAACCTACTCCTATTCTTACGTTCATCAGACTTTAGTCACTGCGGAACTAATGAAGAGTTTCGCCTTCCAACGAAAATTCTTACCTCATCAATCAAATGTAGCCACAAGACGCTGTAACTGAAGCACCCGAACAATCATATATGCTTGAAATTGGAGGCTATAACGCTTCGATTAGAAACCTAGATTTCCTCATCCCCCATTGCAGTGCTCATGCTTTACAAACTCAAAGATTAAACATGTTTCAGATTATGACCTTGATGGTAAAAGAAGTAACGTATAGAGGTAGCGCAAAAATATACTGGAAATATTGGACAGGCTAACCCAGGCCTTGTAAAGCGCTGAATCAGCTCGCTATCCTTCCATTAATTGCCCCAGTCCGCTCTTCACTCTCCCGTTACCGGTAGAACTGGTGGAAAAGATGGGGGAAAATCTACGGACAGGCAGGATTTAGAGCGGAAAAGGAGGAGGAGGAACAGGAGGGAGGCTGATGTGCCGCCAGAGAGCGATTCGGATGAATAAGACACGCGTAATGCAGCGCGGAGGAGACAGTATAAGATAAAAGAGTAAAGTAGGCTTGCGTGGTCCAACCGACGGCACTCCATGTAAGGAGTCCTGTCCCGAAACAACAAAGTAGGGCAAATGGGCAAACAGGAAGAGGAAAGGGAGTAAAAAATGCACTGAACCAAGAGAGCACCTACGTGTCGGCTTTTTCTGCTGTTGCTACCAAAATATTCAACGAAATATTTACCGGAGAAGGCTTGCGAGCTAGCGTACACAATTGGCTATTCGTGAAAGCTGATTCAGCAGTAATTCGTACTTGCTTTGAATCTTTACATCATTTCATGTGGTAAGCTCACATGAGGAAGACCTCGAGTGCTAGCAAGGGGACAAATTGAAGCGGTTATAAATTATAAGTCAGGAAGTCCACACAGAATAGTTGAGATAGACAGACTTAAGAGAGAATGAAACATTGTTTCAGGGTTGTGAAGTGCCTTTCCATAGAGAGAGCGAAAGAGAGGCCATGAACTATACTGAGTGCCCATGTGGATTTCGTTAATCCTTTGGGATGGAGACTATCAAAAAAGCGAACAGGGTTCTCTGTAAAACTAAACCACTTTGGTGCGGTACTCTCGATTCTATTGTCGACAGCGCCCTTCGGAAGCCTTCGCCTCCATTGTACGCGCGCGTTTGTGTGTGCGTAGACATTTTTTTTGTGGTCGGTAAAGATCAAAGGCTTGAGCCGATGATGAAGATGATGATGGCACGATCCCAGTATCACATAGGCGCTGCGTGTCTACTGGTTCATAAAACAGCGTGATAGAGGAGCGCACACCCGAGCGTTCGTTTAGGGTTACTGCCAGCGTGCCCATTTATAGAGAAGCCTGCGGGCGTCGGTAACCAAGTTACGACCTCCTTAGAAAAACGCAAAAGTAAACTACTTGGTTATTTGACTGCGGTGATTAACATTGTGACGGCTCCTCACACTAGCTACAGTGAGTAAGCATTGTCGAATTAACAGCGAAAGGTCCAGGTCGTCACTATCAGTTACCACTAATGGAAACAAAATCGATTTATGTGTATATTTTACCCCATTCTTACGAAAATGCCATTGGATGCATATAAGTAAAAGTCTTTATTGAAAGTGCAAAGATCTCAGTTGATGCCTATCGGAAGAGCGTGATGAATGCCTGAATGCCGAACACTTCAGTACAACAGATAGAAAGAGGAAAGAGGGACATACAAAGTAGCCGCATTCTGCATCTATCACCATTGCACTACCGCTACCGCCAATTCAACTATCTGTGGATTGTGGGAGAAGGAAAAAGGAATGGGTTAACTGAGTGAAAACACTGCGGCACGCATACAATCTCAGCAGTCAGTCCTCTAGGCCGAGAAGATGAAGCAAGTGGGCGCGTACGAATAGACAATACAGAATTTCGTCGGGATAACTGGGCGCAAGAAAAGGTGAAGGGTCGAAAATGCAAGAATCAGTGTACTGCGCCAATTCAAACGATATCTATTCACTCAATTCGGTCGAAACTTTCCCCAGAATGCGTAAATTGGATTAATTGGAATGGAAGGAGCAAAGATCTGTTTGTTTGAACTTGTGAAGGAGAGCGGGGACGACATGGTTGAGCTGTCAAAGTAGCCATGAGGGTAGCTTAAGTGCCATGTCAAAGCCTGAGTTTCGAGTGTCAAGAAAAATTTCTCAGTGCCAAAATCTACTTTTGCTGGCATGCAGCATAAATTTGAGATTATTTTAGTTTTTCCAGGCTTCACGATTTCAACCACCAGACATTTAGCAAAACGGACTGAAAGGAAGTGCTCCTTTCACGACAGGAGTTTTCCGATTCAAAAAGCAGAAATTTTATTCGCTTGACCCTGTGAAGTCCGCACCACCAAAACACATAAGGTGTAGCAACCGATGGTTGAACGCTTGAAGCAACTAAATTTGGCACTAAAACAAACCTAACTCATTCTCACTTTGAGAAAAATGAAGTTCCATGTAGGACGGCTTCTTAGGCTGGTTGATAAGACAGTACCAGCTAAGTGGACAGCCCCATTCTCCAATGCGAAGTTGAGTCACGTCCCATGAACTCATTACAAGGCAATATAAAAATTATCGTACCAGTCAACATACAGGAGAAGACACAAAAAGGCCATAATATTTACGCCAAGATGTCTTCGTACTAGTTGTTTTCTCAATGGCTTTGAAGGTAATGATGAACTAATTGGGCCCCAAGTTGATAAGTGCAATCCGAATATCAGTTTTTCACCACGTTAATTTGCTTTTGGCCTATTCGCGTATTCTCTTCACATTTTTACCTTACAACTAGAGACACCACAAACGTGTAACGCTCAGGCTCCAAAGGAAAAAGATAAGGATGCTAAACTTATGTAACACTAGTAGCAAAACTGTCCACCAATCTCCTCATACTGCGCGCAAGAACTTCCCATCCCACTGGGATAATAACGATAAAATTGTCGGTTTGACAAGAGGTTGGGAGAGAATTGGTGAGGTTATTTAGAACAGCGGGAGAAAAAGCAGGATGAGGTGTCATCACTGCACACATAAAAGAGCGCAAGACTATGGTAACAACAGTCGAGCGGCAAACGGTGGCACGCCGCGTCACAAAAAAATTGTGGGTTTTCCCCCACCTCCCTGCTCTCACGTGTGTGCAATACCGTTTCAGACACACACAGACACTCACATTTGCAGGCGATGTATCCGCCGCTCTTCCGACTGCCATCACTACCACTGATGCTGCCGTTACAGCCGTTACCGCGAGGACTGGCTGCCACACCAAACCAAACCAAACCAAACCACGCCACGCCACGCTAAGCTACATCGTATGGCGAAAACGTCGGTCGGCCATCGTAGGAATAGGAGAGCCAAAACAGTGCAAATTAATGTATTGAATTTTGCCACAATTCCCCTTAACACTTAACCTCAGTCAAAAAGGCTGAGGCCTAAAGAATACTGACCAAAATATAAAGCGGAAACTCTGGATCGTAAGTAAAGTAAACAGGAGAAGGACTCCATTACGAGTGATTTGAAAGTAGCACATTCGAAGGTCCATTAAAATGATGAAAAAAGCTTCATTATTACGAATAAGGAGATTGGCCAGCTGCAATAACAATTTTGTGAATAGGTGGTTCACACTAATTCTTGGAGAGCTTAACAGAAGCAGCAAATTCCGCCGCACTTTAAGGCATTCTCGTTTCCAAATAGTCCAGCTAAAAAGGGGTGACTGAAGGTAGCATAAGGATATCATTCAGTTAGCAAAGTAGGGAAGAGAAGAGAAGAGAAGATATCCAGAGGGAGGGAGAAGGACCTGCTCGATGAAACTTCCGGCACCAAAGCACCATTTGCAGGTGCAAAAAGATGAAAAAAGAAGACCACAAGGATCCCAGCAACAGGGTTATGGTTCCAAACGATACAGCTACACCTATATGTGTGGCATGTGTGAAGATCAAAGATACTGCAAGTCAAAACACAAGCTAAAAAAATTGTGTGTGTTTTAAATCTACTTTCCAGGGAAGGTGATAAGATTTCCAGACAATATTATGGAAGCGAAGCGTTACTAGTGCGTTCTTGGGCAAAGTCTTGCGAGGACAAACTACGATGATTAAGGTCTTAAAATAGGACTGTAGCACAAAAATGCCCATGAGATCTCTTATTAATCACAGCTACAGTCGCCTTGAATTTAAATATAACAAGTTTAGAAGAAATTTCACGCGAGTAAAAGTGAAGGGGCCGACAGTTACGTGGGAACCAAATGTAAGCAGTCACGCTATAAATAGATTGTATCGCCTATACAACAATTTATAGAGCCTTTAAATCGTGCACCAATGGTGAAACTACTGTTTTAGCTGCTACTTGGATGATTCTTAAAAGGACATGGAGAGAATTGAGTGCTAGAATGGATTTGGCGGAATGTAATTATTTCCATAAGCAATGAGGGCGGCAAGGGAGAAGGAGGTAGGGAAAAGACGAGCCGTCTATCAAAGAGAAGCCTTGATACCACAACGAAAGTGATAAAAGTGATAAAAAGTCTCACGTCACTTTGTGCCTCACTTCGCACACAAGATAGTCAGCTTACCCAACCTAGTTAACTAGCTAGTTGCAGTGGTAAAGAGAGATTTGTGAAAAAAATAAGTAGGTGAGCACCGTCTTTCCCTCCCCTCCCGCGGCCGAGAATACGGGGACAGATTAATCAGACCTCGGTGCTTGCAAGCGCTCCGATCAGGGAGGGAGGAATTGTTTGTCCTCCCCTTTCCCGTTCTCCCATCAGCAACAACAATAACAATAACACAAAGGTAAATTACACGGCCTCCAACTCCATTCGTAGCCCTTTCACACACCCACAAAACGCAATTACAGTACAACCGAGTTAAAATATTCACGGATAAAGACCACCACATTAATAAGTAAACATTGGTGAGGTTTACTGCAGGCTTTAAGTAGTTAAGTGATGTACAAGGTAAATACCGTAACTTACAACGGTGGGTAGATGTAGTGGTTTGAGCGATGAGGTTCATTCATGCATCACCTTCGTAAAACGCTTACAGTCGATATAATAAGGGGTTGAAGCAATGCAAATCTTCACGTCGCTTTTACAATTTCACTTCTTAAGTACTAAGCAAAAGTGGAGCCGACTTCTGCAAAATCCACCCTTCAGAGCGCTCCAAGAGCACACTTGTGGGGAAGTACTTAACAGTACTTTCACAGCGACTTAAAAGATCGGTGGTGAAGTACTGTTCGTCAAAAATTAGCTTCTTAGGAACTTGACTTGACTTCCACTGATTATGACTAATCAAACGAAAAGTATAAAGGCACAGATTATGAAGTCATCCCAGCACTAGTACGACTTCCTTGGTATATAAATGTTTCACTGCTTGTAGACTTTCTCTAACTAAGATAAGGAGCTCAATTGATATTCTTTTCTTTTAGTAGATTAATGGATGGATGAATCTACTTGATAAAAAGGGAATGTGTCCCTGGTGCTCATCGCAACTGTCATACTGATAATGGCTGGGAGCAAGGAGTGAAAACATCACTCCAGTAAGGTAATGGATGGTAAAGAAAAATAACCCTTCTAGTGGGAAATCTCCTCAAAAATAGCACAATGATAAGTTGGTAAGACCTCAGGTAGTGCTGGTTAACGAAGCAGCGAAATCTAAACCGTTAAACAACGCCCTTTATGAGCGACCAAATGACTACGGTGCCGTATGAACAGCCTTTATCATGCACTGCTGCTCTTGATAGAGCGCACAATTAACACAAAACCACTAATGTACCCTCGTTCAGCAAGTGAAACTGTCAAACCGAGCATGGAGATTTCTCAGGACAACCAATCTGTGCTCAATCGAGCAACAGAGAAAGTTTAAGTCTGTTAAAAGGTGTGGATTTTGGCGCTTGAAAGAGTCACGAGAATTAGCACTCGAGTCGTCACCAATCCGTATTCCCAAATTTTCTCTCGGAGAGAGTGTATGTTTTATCTTTCAGATTATTTGACAGAGAGAAGGGGAGTCGGTGAGAAAAAATCAACATATACGCGTAGTTACTTAATATGTTCTAGATTCTGAAATTACGATCTCTTCAGTCAATGCAACAAGATGCCAAGCTTTCAGTTCTAAGTTTGTTAGCCTTCAGGACTAGTGCATACTGCAAGGGGCATATACCGAAACACACTTAGTCACTGAGACAGTCCTCTATCAGGCTTCCACCCCTAGCATCGCTGTAAAAAGATTCACTAAATAGATGCAAATAGCGCCACCTAGAAGTCGGAAGGCAAACAGAATAAGTAAAGATGCGATTTATCATCTTTTAAGCGTACCTTGCTATGGTGGTTCTTGCAGTAAGTATAATGAGATCCATCGATCACAGGGCAGGGTACTTCACAATAACAGTTAGGTGATAAATTTTAGAAGGAATCAGGATAAAATGGCAGAGAGGGAAAGTTATTCACGGCATTTCTCAACTGGTGAAGGCTAGCAGTATAAATGTAGATACTCCAAAGCTCCTTTCATACCCCGACAAATTGGCTGATCTCAAACCGTCTGAGTATATTTGAACGCTTGATGGTGTGAAAGTTGCCCATTCCTCAACTGGCGTTGTAGTTCACGTGCACTTAAGTTAACGAGGCAGTAGGAACATCACGTTGTGATTAATCAGTTAGACATGGCGACTTAAAACGTAATTAAGACGTGCTTTTGAGACATTTTTAACTCGCGAAAATCTTCCCCTTGTCTAAATGCCCATTATCACTGTTTCAACCATTTACCTCCACTAAGAGGAAGTCATCTAGAGGTACCACAACCTCCAACTGTGTCAATTAGGTTTTGCTGAGAGCGAAGGGTGAAGTAGGAAGTCTAGGATAACAACTCAGCTCTTTTGGGAAATGCCATGAAAAACTGAAAAAAATGGTATAACTGAAATTAATTCTGAAATAAAAGAAAACAATTCTGAACTATGTGAAAATCATATCGCGACCACGACACCTTAAATTCTCGTCGAAGAGGAAACAGATTGAACATTGCAACAACCAAAAGATTCGCAAGCATTGAAAAATGCAAATTTTGTGTTGAATCTTTGCGAATTGTATGCAAAAAATGAAGTTGTCCTAGGTAAATAGGTAATAATTGTATGATTTTGGCCAGCTAGTTGAAAAGGGATTCAAGCGATCGTCAAACGCAGTTGTCGGAGCAAGAGCAGTAGTGATGCATTTAATGGCCACTTTAAAATTTCGATCATTCACACATACGTTACACCTAAGACTGATCCGCTAGGCAAGTAGCTTAAATTGTTTCATAAGCATCATTTCCCAACAAGTGGCGACATTTGCACTCAAAGTAGCAAATTGAGTGTGATTGGCTCGTTTCTCAAAATTTGCTTAGTTTTGTTCCTGGGTTCGTATATAGAGATGCTAGAAATCTATGCTTGAGAGAGAGAAAGGGCGAGAGCTCCACCGAGTTCGCCTTTAAACGAAAGAAAAATTAAAAGAGCTTTTTGTTCTAATCTTTTTAAAGTTTGTGAAGAGAACGCGAAATGGGGACGGAGCAGAGAAGGAAAGAAAAGGGAAGGGAGGGTGGCTAAAGCTTTGCTCAGAAATGCTCATTCTCTGACGGTTAGCGGTGAAAAAGCTCCATTTGTCGGGACAGTCAAATGCACCCCAAGAGCACACATACACGCTCCTTCATTCCTGCAATCTTCTTTTGGTGGTAGTAACGATAGATGGGCTTCATGCTCTGCTGCTGAAATTGGGGAGAGGCAACAGCAACACCGGCTACATATCCTAGAGGCAACAAAAAAGGTTCCCTTAGGTGTTGCTCCTAGGTCAAGAGTTCAGTTTAATGATTCACACAAGACGTAGGAATACTTAGCTTGTCTCATTTTCTTTTCACCTTAACCTAAGGTTTTACAGAAGCACCATTTCGCCAATAGAGGCCAAAATATTGGCAAACTCATGCAAAACAAACTTCCTTCAACTTGTATCTCCGTCGGAGCAGCAAAATACACTTCTGTGATCTAGTGACTCAGCATAGCGAGGCGCAAAACATCGGACTAAAGAGCTAGCCCATTTATTCTAAGAAGACTAATCAATACTTGCAGCTTGGAGAACGAAAATTGGTAGAACATAACAAAATTGAGGAAAATTGTCATTAAGACTACCTACCAAAGCCCTATAGATATTTGAAGAATGAAAAAGCTTAGGGCTGAGCACTCCAAATCAACCATCTGGAAAATAAAACATTTTTAAACTCAGAAAATGAACTCAAGCAGACACATTACTTACAAATCACTTCTTAATTGAGCCGATTCGCTGCCGGTTGATATGAATGATTAGGTGTAAGATGCTGCGATTAAGATGGAGGAATTATCTTGGCATTCATAATTTCTTGGTTGAGAGCCAGAAACTTTGCATAAAGTAACATAACAAGTATTTGGGAAGAAGCTAGGTGGTATTAGAGGTGCTAACGAAGCAAGGATGGAAGGAAAATAAGAATGAAGATGCGAGAGGAGAGCTCGAGGAATGCCTTGCCATGGCGACAACGGAGAATGTAGCGATGGAAAGACGAGGAGAGGAGGGACGAGGCAAAATGAGGTGAGGAAGAATAAGGGGGAGGACACCCGGAGGGCTGTGTGTGTGTGTGCTTTTGAGGCTCGCGGGTCAGTTATGAATAGGAAAAATTTGACTTACGCTGTTGCCGCCACCAGCGACATCGCACCACCACCTCAAACGCCACCGTTACTATCACGTGGGCCGGCACAGCGGCATTTGTTCGACGAAATGGTTTCCCTGCACAGAAAAACCTCTTCCACACTATTATTTTCTGCTTAAATTTCATACACACACGTCCTCATCCCCGAAATCGCGTGAATGCAAACACAGACGTGGAGCGAGAAAACAACTTCTCTATACCAATCCTTCAAGGTTTTTGCCATCTTCTCTTCTTTACGGTACGCAAATGATTATTCAATCCTCGAAGGTAAAAATTTATGCCTTCGAGAGTATTTAAGTGGACAAGCCACTGGTGAATCACGCTATCTTAGAGCTCAATTCGCCAGGCTTTTTTCCTCTTATACTATAAGAGACCAACCAAAAGGCACCTCATTCCTTATAAAAAAAAGAGCAATGAGGTTGCTTTTGGTTTGAAAAGGATAACAAAGTTTACACACATCCACATACACCTGATTCTGTTTGCGCTTGTGAGTAAAGGCATTCGGAGAACTACAGAGGACTCTGACGCAACAGATGTTACAACATGGGGCAAGGCGTTTTTTCCCAAAAATTGCCTGTAAATACAAACGAGTCCCTTGAGCTGAAAGTGCTGATGGCATATTAAAGGATAAGGGACCCAGACTAGTAAGGTCAATTTACAGTCCAGCGCCTTTTGATCGATCATTAGGATGGCAAAGGATTAGGCAGAGATTCGCTTGTCTGCTGACCCACTAAGTCACTATGCTCCATACGTATTTCTCGTAGAAGAACAGACAGTAACACTCAAGCTCTAGAGGAACAGTCCAGATGACAAAAAGCATGCTTTACATATTAACTACTTTTCATGATTCATGAAGGTGGATCATGCATCTCGAGAGTATATGAACGACGAAAGTTTTCCAGCTGCTCAAAAGTAGAAAAAAAGTTCAAGGAAATGGAAGAATAAGGAGGAGAAGGAGCCTGACGAAAGCCTGCAACTGTGCTAAACAGTCATTTCAGCCTGACCAAGGTAATAGCGTGTTTAGGAAAAGAAAATGCACGACAGCATTACCAGATTATACACAACTTGACGGATCCAGTACTGCCACAGAGTTGGAGATGATAGGATACGATAAGTGGAAGAGCACATGCACAGGCTGTCAGAGCCTGACAAAAGAAATTGTAACGAATTCGTTGGATGAAGGAGGAGGAGGAGGAAAAGGAGAAGAGTTGGGAGGAGGGAGGGGAGGGATGACAGTAAAGGAGAAAGGAGAGGGAGACAGCCAGGCAAGAAGAAAGAAGGAAATCACCTTCGTCAAAAGTTGACGTTCGTGCAGTAGACGCGATAGTCGTCTTCTGCTTGCACAACTTGACATGCTATAACAACCAGTCTATCTACAAGCATATCCTCTTCCTTTCTAACTCAGCAGAAATGGGATGAACACAAACAGGAAAATCAAAGCTTCTGCATTCCTGTTTTTCCTTACTTCAGTTGAATAGCGCGCATTTCGTGGGGTTCAGATATTGGATTATTTTGCAGCAGCAGAGGAAGAAGAAAGTATAGATCCTCAGCGTATCATAAGTGCCAAGCATCCGAGGAATGGAGGCAGTGGTGTGTAAAGGTTGTGGCATTTCAAAGAGTGCTTCACAGTAGGGCCCCAGTAATGAGTATTTTTATGCTTTTTCTCCATAACGTAGAGGAGGAAAACAAATAAGAAATTGCGATGAGGAATAACAGCACAGAAATGGTTAATCGGTAATTGAGACGGGTTCTGAGTTGCTCAACGTGCTTGCTCTGCAGTGGCGCGAATCGCGCTAAGGCGTTATTCTTCCGTGACCCGGTAACAGGCTGATTCACCTACATGCTACTTCCCTTTAAGGCATTAGTGAGACGAACGGCCTAAATTAAAAGGTCTTTAACGACACAGGCACCAAAGTAGCATACAAAAGGGTATTAGGAGTCTCATTTGTTGCATTACGAATGGAGAAGTAGTGGAGCGATTAGTAAGATTGCGATTATGGCTATGATTGATATTATCACATTAAAAAACTATTGAAAGAATTGTAGTCTTTTGTTAAGGACAAAAGGAGGACAATACGAACAATAACGACGTTGGTGACATCGTTATGTTCTGCCTCGTGGCGAGGTCCACTTATCGAACTTGTCGTATCTCCCTTTCTGTCAACAAGTAAAAGGCAATATTGAGACAACCTCACCTTGGACTTGCTTTTGGACAGAGTAATGTAGAGACGTTACTGAGAATACAAGACTAAAATGCCATCAAAAAACCATATTTTCATGAAAAATCCGCTGATTGGATTCGACTCCCATTTCATGAGGTTAAAGTGGAGGGAGAACCCTGATATCACAATTTGAAAGTGGCATTGTGGAAAGACTGGATCCCACCATCTTCCAATCGTAACAAGAGAGGACAGTATTCGTGAAGACTATTATATCAGCCAGCTGGTAAAAGTGAACAAGATGCTTCTCCAAATCAATACAACGAGACTTTTGGTTTTATGTGAAAATTAGACAAACAACGAAGCGAGGTGGTTATACCGATTTAAGAGGTAAAATTCACTTGTTTATCATGTTCTGATGACAGGAATAGAGGAAAAATTAGTTGGCTAAGGGTGATACTAAACGGCTGCTACGGAGAGGGAGAGTCAGAAAGGCTGGAAACAAAGACAACAGTGGCGGCAGCAGCAGGAATACTCCATCTCCATCACCGACAAGGGAGGGGAAAGCAATATAAGTGTTTGGATAATTCACCGACTCGAATGACTAGCCATTGTTGTCGGTGTTGTCTTCGGCCTCATCACTGTCGGAGGTGGCGGCAAAGGCGGTGGTGGGTGCTGCAGGTTTCTTTCCCTGCAGGCACACACACACGCACAGGTCCGTGAACAGCCGGACTGCGTCGGTAAATGGCGGTATTGACGATAAGAGAACAAATACACATAAGGCACAGCACAAGAGATTATATTCTTCGATGCAACCGGCCTTCTCTGTCCTACATATTTACGTTGTAGACATGTTTGAAAGAGCTTATAAAGCAGATGTGGGCATGGGAGGCAAGAGTGGATGCTAAGCAGCTTCGTCCGTCAGACAGATTTACAACTTCGCCTATTGCTCAAACGAATGAGACATCTCGTCAACCAAGGACAACAACTAGTTACTAGACGAATCGTGGACAAAAGTTCTCATTACTTACCAGTTGGCTAGGCACGATTATGATGAGAACTTGGAAAGTGGTAACCATTAATAGCGACACTGTGACGTGCCAAACACACAGTAGAAAATATCGAAGGAGTCTTAGTTATAAACCAAATATCAGAGTAAACGAAACAGACAATGAATCATAGTTTATTGTTCAAGAGTCAGATAAGCAAATGGAATTGGGTGGGAGGGTTAGAACCACCTTACCCTTTTGAAGTTATTTCCAACCAGCTTGTCTAAAAATTTGTGAAAAATTTCGGATAGCATCCACCTCTTAACTTAGGTCACAACTTGAAGGAAATGAAATTAGGATTGTAGGTGTACAAAAGCCTTGCACAAGCATTTAATGAAACAAATCTTCCAGAACAACCATCAGCTCGGTCTAGCCTTTCGTCGAAAGAGTTCCTAAAACATTCATTTCTCCTTAAGATGCGTGAGTTAGGTGAATAAAAGTCCCGCGCAGCCGTATGGGAGCTCACTGACCCTCTTTAAGTGACTACTTCAACAAAGAGCGCTAAAAATCAATAACAGCGGGTATTGTAACTCACCGATTCAGTAGATGGAAACATAAATAATTCCAGACGTCCCACAGCCGATCTCAAAGCAGCCTCCTGATCAGGACTACGCCAAACGCCACCAGCCAAACGGTTTCTTGCAAGCGATAGCCATGCCTTGGCCAACTGAAACACATGACTCCTGTCCAGGGCATCCCACTGCTCCGGCACTGGATGAATAGGATGGTCCTTGCAATAGACCCCCTCATCATGCGAGGTCAAGCGAAGAAGGTCAATCATCCAACAGACTTCCTTGCCACCGGTCAGAAAGCCGTCTGCCCAATCATATGCCAGCTGGTGGAGAGCCTCGTTGGCACGTTGGTGAGAGGATGTTAGGTGAGAGAGGCAACGCAGAGCGGCTTCCATGCAATCTACGGTGGCTTGGAGATTCGACAGCGATACAGAGCGTCGACCACAGAGACAGGAGAGAAGAGAGGGCGGGATTGGATCATACTTTGGCGGAGCCATGCATGGACCGCCAAATACAGTGGCCTGACAGAGGGTTGAGTGGGAGGCAAGTTCGTTCATAGTTAATGTTAGCAGTCGCGCGAGTAGCGGAACGGCCCCATTCTACGAAGAAAAGTATTTGTTATAGCATTATGCCCAAACCCCTAATTGTTATTCCTATGACGTTCTCCGGTCTAATACAGTTTTTAATTATAGGATTATGGAGTAGGCAATTGCGAGGTGTGAAAGCAATTTAGCCATAACTGCTACGGCAACTAATAGTCTTCATCTGAGGAAGTATTATACAAGTAGCATTCTGCTGAGCTTTATCTTCCATAAAGAAGTCGATCCGTCGGTGTTTGAAAATTTTTTGTGGCCGACAGTGGACATTCGGTATTGAAATATGGAACACTTGAAAACACTTAAAGCCTTTGAAAGCACAAATGAAGGACATGCGGTGTTTGTCCTCATAGTAGGAAAAATAAATTGGAGAGAACAGTGAGACACTAATATTTTCTGCAAAGAGACATTGTTCAGCGTTCCGATATTGCACACGTTCCCCCACAAGCAGTGACGCGCAAGAATACACGCGAATACCCATCCTGACACAGGCACAGCCATCCACTCAAAAAGGTGTGATGTCAGAGGTACAGATAGCGGTATGGCGGAGGGGTGGCGAGGCGCAACAGAGCCAATCACAATGTTTCGATCATAAGGCCTCCTGCATTTCCGTGTAATGGGAAATTGACTTTAAATAAAAATAACCGCCCGCCTACACGTCTTTTAGAATTTGAATCATAATGAAAAGACACAAGAGGGCAAGCTGCTAATTATCAGTCCAAATATATGAATTTCGGTTGAAGCGTCTCGTTCAGGGTGGTTTAGAAGTGTTTAAAAAGGATCGCATTTTGATTTCGTAAAAGATCAAAGTACAATTGTTGATAACAAATTGGCGACGTTTTAGTTCAGAAGAGGGTCAAATGGACAGTTAGAAACGGCAAAATGCATTTTCTACAATCTTACCAAAGCGAATTGGCTCCAAAATTCTGATGACAGAATAGATTTAAGACCTTACACTTAGGCTTGAAAATCTATCGGATATATCAACGCACAATTATAGATTTATGTAACGACTTAGGCATATAGAATGCAATAAAAAAAAAAGACTGAAAGCATACTTCCAAAAAGAAACTAACATCAACTAAAAATAACTTAGTGAAGGGGTTTCGACAAGTGAAATTCGCAAGTGTTCCAGATATGCATCTACTGATGGTGTATCGGTCTTGCAAGTCATAAGGTGAATAAATTTTGGCTTTCCAACATCGGGATGACTCCTCAATGCTTCGAAGTTTCTGGAGGAGAATTTCACTGATTTCATTCATCTGATGATTTGCAAGGCTTGCACATTGATCAGATAGGTTTCGAAGTGTCCAAAAGGCATCTAGGGAAATCTGCTGAAAGGTCGAGTTGGCTGAGTGCTTAAAAAATCGAAGAGTGGGATCATTTTTTAGGATGTCCCTTTTCGTCTGTGGATGAGTCGATAGGATGCGGAGAAGACGGACACACACACTTTGCGTCTTTTCAAATTGATAAGTGTGCACGAAGTAAAGTAGAGGTATGACACCTTGCTTTGCATGTATTAGCCGTTTTGACATTTCGTTTCGGTGAGCAAGTAGATAAAGGCTGTCACAGGCAATTGATAAAAATTTTGAAAGGGATGTTGACGATGCAAATGCTAGATAAGGGTTGCAGGTCACAGGCGGATGAAATGACTTGTCGTAAAGAAAGCAGGTCCAGAGAATTTGAATAAGAAGAATTAATATCAGAGGTGTGCGAAACTTGTCACGAAGAGACTTATGATCAAGTAGGTTATGTAGACCAGCAACTGTGTAGTAAAGAACTGATTCTAACGGGAATGATAGCAATTTCGCGACAAATGCAATGTATGAGTCAGGTGGAACCAAGTAGATTGCAGTATCGTTTTCTGTCAAATAGTAAAATATTCCACTAAGGCAATGAATGAGGTCTGGATGTTTTGAAACGTCGATAGCAAGAATCACCGTCCTCAGAGTCACGAAAATTTCGGGTACGAAGGATAACAATGTTTCCGAAAATCCCGATCGGCACAAATGCAACAGATGTTGTGCTGAAGATCTTATAATAGACACATCACCAGACACCAATCCCATGCAATAATTTTGAACCAGTGGAAATGCAGCATCGTAGTCCAATGGGTAACCAAGTCCAGAGCATTCATTCCACGGCCAGTCATCGGAGGAATTATCAGACGTTGCGCTTGAGGGACGAGTCTCCTCTGCAGATTCCATTCCAGAATCAGATGACAACGATGCAGACTCATCAAAGTCATAAATGCGGTTCATCATTTCAGTCGTGTAATGAAAATAGAATTAGCAAAATGTGTTTTTTTATTTACACATAGACAAGAAATAACCACACACAACACGGAGCAAGATTTGTTTGTTGCACGAATTAACACCAATACACAAAATCGCAACTAATGTATCATCTAAACAAAACCCAAGGTAACTAATTTGCGTTCGACGAAATATCACCCATTGTAAGATAAAGACAAATATTACAAGCACTGGATATCTTTTATGGACATATTTAAGAGTTATAATCCAGCTAAATAGAATGCTATTATTGAGCATAAAGATGATAAAAGTTCTTCGGAATTAAATAAATGCTCAAATTTTATTTTCATTGTTTAATATAGCTGTAGCGTCCCGAGGCTTCCAATGGGGTAGTAGAAGGCATAAGTGGGGTTGAATACATGT